>BSBK01009971.1:0-260000 GCA_027943335.1 Chamaecyparis obtusa
GATAACTATTTTGCAGCTCGGGTTCTTATTAACCACTATGATCAGAAAAAATTCTCCACATGATTATTCTGCAGTATCTTCTTCTTCCAGCATATGTTTCAATGAAACCAATGTCTCTTATATAAACTAGTAAATCATTTTCTTTTCCTCCATTAGATTTTGCCTCTTAATCATATTCATAGATTTTGTCGCTTTAAGCTCCCTCAATTATTGTGTCAGTAACACATTTCAATCTGCTCCATTAGATCCCCTTTTGATTTATGCTAGCCGTCGATCTTCATAACAAACATTATCTGTTACCTCGATTTCATACACTTACAGCTTATCACTTTATCGGCTAAAACTGATCATATAATTCCTTTCTATTTTGTTCGGTTAACAAAGAAATGCGTCGGTGAACACAACTCAGTTAATACTATGCTCGGTATACACTACACTTTGTCGGTGTATACTGAAATGCTTTATTTACCGACAACACTGCTTTGAGTCTTTCAGCTCTATTCTTCATCATAGATGAATGCAACATAATAAAGTCAATTCCATCAAGTCATAGACTCATCAACAAGTTACTCAGTGTATTCCTTATCCTCATCTTTCATATACAGCTTCTCATGTAGATATTTTTGTTCTTCATCTCTTTCACCTTCCTTTAGATGTGTCGGTATAGTAACTTACAAGATAAGTACTATCAAGCTAGTTGACATCAATGACAACATAATACTGATTTAATCATCTTGCATATCTAATCATCAACTCCTTAATAATCTTGAATTCTTGAATTACATATTCTTCATTCTGGTTCTAAATCAGTTGTAGTTCATCAATCTCTCCCTTTGGCATTGATGGCAACTCAAGTAATATGAAATGTACCATACACATACCAAACATGTTTTCTACAACTCAAATATTGTGTAGTGTAAGCTCTCCTAGCTTAATATGTTTAATCGCTATGTTAATAAAACATCATTATAAAATACAACTTTTTCATTCTATAGATATAACCTTTTTAGTTCTCAATTTCCTTTCAAATCATCTCTCCCTTAGATAGTTCTCATCAATGCAAATCTCCTTTTTTGTTCATATTATTTATCTCTCCCTTTGACAACAATGCAAAAGAAACAAATAAATAATCAGCTCTGTAGTAACTCTCTGGTGTCTAACACTTCCTTTGTATCTTAGTATACTGATATACCAAACTATTTCAGTTCTTCAAACTTAATTACAACCTTGAACAAAATTCAAAGTGTGAACTATGCCGCATCAACATGAATGATCTTCTGATAAGATTAGGTTGATGCAACATCCAGATCACATTAGTGATCGATAGATAGGGGATGGACCCCAAGTCTAGTCCTTAAATATTCAAAAGTGTCCTTTAGTAGAGGCTTTGTAAAAATATCTGCAAGTTGTTCTTTAGATGTAACAAATTCCAAATTTACTTGCTTCTCTTGCACTTGTTCTCTTAAGTAGTGATACTTAATTGATATATGCTTTGTCTTTGAGTGCATCACAAGATTCTTTGAGATATTAATTGCACTTGTGTTGTCACAGTATATGATCACCGGGTCAGTGATTACCTCATTCATTCCTTCCAACACTTGTTTGATATATGCAATGTTTGAGCAATTAGTAGCAGCAGTAACATACTCTGCTTCAGCTATAGACTGAGAGATACAAGCCTACTTTTTACTTGTCCAAGTTACAAGTCTTTCACCAAAGAAAAATGCTCCTCTGATGGTACTTTTTTTGTCATCCACATTTCCAGCCCAATTAGCATCAGTGTAAACTTTCAGCTCAAACTTACCTTCCTTAGGATACCATAATCCATAATCTTTTATCTTTTTAAGATATCTTAAGATTCTTTTAGTAGCAATCATTTGTGGTTCTCTAGTATTACCAGAATATCTAGCAACAATTCCCACAGCATGTGCTATATCTAGTCTACTGTGAACTACATACATTAGGTTACCAATCATGGATTGGTAAAGTGTCTAGTTTACCTCTATAGTTTCATCTTCCTTTGTCAATTTACTTCTAGTAGCCATCGGTGTTCCCACAGGTTTAGCATCTTCCATGCCAAATGTCTTCAAGACTTCCTTTATGTACTTGGACTGTGTGATGAATATCCCATCACTCTGTTGTATCACTTGTAATCCGAGAAAGAAATTAATCTCTCTGAACATAGACATTTCAAACTCATTCCTCATGTCATCAACAAAAGATTTACATATATGATCTTGACATCCAAAAATAATATCATCAACAAAAATTTCAGCAATGATAATAGTGTCATTAGTATCACCTTTCATGTACAAATTGTTGTTCTCACTGGTTCTTACAAATCCAATACTTAACAAGTAAGTATGCAATCTTTCATTCCATGCTCTTGGTGCTTGCTTCAAACCGTATAAAGCTTTGTGTAATCTACATACCATGTTTCTATTGTCTGGATCAATGAATCCTTCAGGTTGTTTTATGTAGACCTCTTCTTCAAGTATACCATTCAGAAATGTTGATTTCACATCCATTTGATAAACCTTAAATTTCTTGTGTGCAGCATATGCAAGTAACATTCTAACTCCTTCCAATCTAGCAACAGGTGCAAATGTTTCACCATAATCAATGTCTTCTTCCTGTGCATATCCCTTGCATACCAATCTTGCTTTATTTCTTGTCACTTCACCATTTTCATTTCATTTTGTTTTTGAATATCCATTTAGTACCGATAACATTCTTATCTTTAGGTTGGGGTACTAAGGACCAAGTTTTGTTTTTCTCTATTTGTTCTATTTCCTCCTTCATTGCATTAACCCATTCTTCATTTTCTAATGCAACTTTCACATTCTTTGGTTCAAATTCACAAACCAAACTTGTACCTTATCTTGTTTTGCTTCTAGTCTGCATTCCAGCTTGTTTGTTTCCAACAATTTGTGTCTCAGGATGATGTCTTCTGACAAAACTAGCTAGTACTCAATTTCTTCTTTCTTTTTCATCCTATTCAGGTTCATTTGCTTGCTCGGTAGCACCATCTTGTTCGTCAATTTCCCTTTCCTATTCCTCGGGGTTATTTTCCTGCTGACTGGTTATCACAGGTTGTGACTTCGGTAGATAGTTAGGAAGTTCAATGTAAGTGAATCTACCATAGTCCTTCTGGTTCCTTTCTTTCTTCTATGTTTATGTCATCATACTCATCAACATGAACATTAGTACTTTCAATCATCTTATTTGTAACCTTATTTAGACATTTGTATGCTTTACTCTTAGTAGAATATCCTAGGAATATTCCTTCATCACCTTTAGAATCAAATTTCCCATTTCTCTCATCCTTCAGAATAAAACATTTGCTTCCAAAAATTCTGAAATAACTTACAGTAGGTTTGTGTCCAAACCATAGATCATAAGGTGTCTGGTTGGTGTCCTTCTTCAGTTGTACTCGGCTAAGCACATATACAGCTATGCTGATAGCTTCCCTCCAATATGTCTGAGAAACATTCTTTTGTAGCATTAGTGTTCTAGCATAGTCAATGATTGACCTATTCCTTCTTTCAGCAATCCCATTCTATTGAGGTGTTCTCGGTGCAGAGACCTGTCTCTTAATACCATTCTCATTACAAAAATTAGTAAATTCATCAGAGATAAATTCACCTCCTCTATCAGATCTTAAGCATTTGATTTCTTTTCCAGTCTCTTTTTCTACCTTATCCTTATACCATTTAAACAACTTAAAATCTTCAGATTTCTCTTTCAGAAACATAATAGTCATCAGTCTAGTGTAGTCATCAACAAAAAGAATAAAGTATCTATCACCATAATAGCTCTAAGTTCTCATAAGACCACATAGGTCGATATGAACCAATTCAAGTATCTTCTTTGTTGAGTAGTCTTTTCTTTTAGAACTGGACTTAGTCATCTTACCTTTCTAACATTCATGACACATAGCATGATCCAGTTTTGACAAGTTAGGCAATCCTCTAACTCTTTTCTTCTTACTAATCTTGACCATGTTAACAAAATTCACATGACATAACCGTTTATGCCACAACCATGCATCTTCATCTTTCATTAATAAACAAGAAGATTGATCAATATCAAGATAAAATAGATTACCTCTGGATTGTGTACCAGTTCCAACAAGTCTTCCTCCATCATCATAAATTCTTACCTTTCTGCTCTCAAAAGCAAGTCGGTGACCTGAGTTGTTCAGTTGTGCCACACTTATCAAATTGTAGTTCAGTCCATCTACCCAATATGCATTCTCACATTTTATTATGTCATTAATCATCAGTGAGCCTTACCTCTCACCATACAAGGTGCATCATTTTCCATTCTAATAGATCCACCATCATATTCATCAATTAGATCAAATTTCTCTATATTACCAGTCATATGATGTGTGCAGCCACTATCTATGATCCATGTATCATTTCTGCTTACTTTAGAGATCAGTGTTGTCTCCTCATGTTTCTCTTCTTCCTCTGAATCATCCTTCATAGCAACAAATACTACTTCTACATCATCATCAGTGTCAGATTCAGATTCAAATTCCCCAGCTATGTAACATACTTTTTTCCCTTTGTCATAACTATCTAATTGTCCCTGTTGTTGTGTCGATAGCCTTTGTTGACTCTTCTCCCATAGATTCCTTCGGATCGGTCTTTGGATCTATCATCATCTTTCTTATTCAGACATCTAGCAGCGATGTGGCCAACTTCTTTACAATTAAAACAAGCTAGAGATAACTTGCCTCTATATCTTCCCTTACCTTTGGGCAATCTTCTAGCCATAAGAGCTTCAAGCTCATCAAGTTCATCATCAGTATTACTGTCACTGTCATTGTTCTTATCAATCTTGCTACTAGACTTACCAATCTTCAAAGAGGACATGAAAGTAGATTCAATAGAAGGTACAACACTATTGTCAAAGTTATTCAGTTCAAAGGTTGTAAGCTTACCGATCAGAGTGTCAAGGGTGAGGTTGGATGTAGCCCTTGTTTCATGAATTGCAGAGATCCTGATCGCATAAACTGGTAGCAAAGTTCTAAGAATCTTGCTTATAACTATTTCATCATCAATAGCTCTACCAGATGCTCTAATAGCATGTACTACCTCTTTTAGTCTGTTTGAGTATTGCACAATGTTCTCACCTTCTTTCATCTTCATATCATCAAATCGACCTCTTAGACTTTCTGCTTTGGCTCTCTTGACATTCGCATCTCCACTGTATATTAGAGTCAACTTGTACCACATCTTCTTAGCAGTATCACATTCCTTGATATCATTAAATTCAGCATCGGTATAGGCAGCAGCAAGTTCCATCATAGTAATATTGTGTTCATGCCTATCCTTCAATTGATCAAGAGTAAGGGGACCTAGTGTCGGTTCAATGTAGCCATTCTCCATCAGTTCTAGTGTAGAATTCCCAATTCTAGATATGTGCAACTTCATCCGGCTTTGCCATACTGTGAAGTTATCTTTGTTTAGCTTTGGCACTTCCCTCTTATACATCTTGATACCTTTTTGCCGAAGTCCTTAAAACTCTATTCTAAGCAACCAGGGCTCTGATACCAATTGTTAGAATAACTAAGAAGGGGGTGAATCAGTTATCCAGTGTCCCAATTAAAAATGTATAATCCAAAACAATTCTACTACTTTTGCAAGTCAGTAAACATAAAATACTTCCACTATCTGTGTATTTACCAATTGACAATCTAAACTCTGTATTAATTACCAATTCAATCAAACATGTAATATGAAAAGTATGATCACAAACAAATATCACAATCAACACATAACACAAGAGATTTAACGTAGAAACCCTATAAAGGGAAAAACCACTTGGGACCGGCAACCCAAAATTGTTCACTCTTCTGAAGTGAGGTCGGTGAAGACCCAACCCTATTAAAGGTTTGCAAACACACTGTTAGGTGTGACCTTTTTAGAGGATTTTAGACCAGAAGTTTTCATCCAACTAGCAGTCACTCTGGGGTTGACAGGATAACAATGTTCACTCTATGAATGAAACATCAAAAGACTTTCATAGTCCACTTGGTTAAGAGATTTAACTATGTACAATGGTTAAATGTGTAACAGTAGGTGATCTGCCTAAATACAACTTCAGTTTGTAGTTTACAAATCAATGTTCAGCTTATTCAAATACTTCTGACCAATATAACACTTCAGATTCAATATTGTATCAACTTACTATCTGTCGGTAATAACTCTCTATAGCTCAATAACTGTTCTACAGCTCGGTTCTTATTAACCACTATGATCAAAAAAACTTCTCCACATGATTATTCTACAGTATCTTCTTCTTCTGGCATACGTTTCAGAATGAAACCAATATCTCTTATATAGATGAGTAAATCATTTTCTTTTCCTGCATCATATTTTGTCGCTTAATCATATTCATAGATTTTGCCACTTTAAGCTCCCTCAGCTGTTGTGTCAGTAACACATTTCAATCTGCTCCATTACATCCCTTTTGATTTATGCTAGTCGTCAATCTTCATAACAAACATTATCTGTTACCTCGATTTCATACACTTTATAGCTCATCACTTTATCGGCTAAACTGATCATTTAATTCCTTTCTATTTTGCTTAGTTAACAAAGAAATGTGTTGGTGAACACAAGCTCAGTTAATACTACGCTCGGTATACACTACACTTCGTCAGTGTATATTGAAATGCTTTATTTACTGACAACACTGCTTTGAGTCTTTCAACTCTATTCTTCATCATAGATGAATGCAATATAATAAAGTCAATTCCATCAAGTCATAGACTCATCAACAAGTTACTCAGTGTATTCCTTATCCTCATCTGTCATATACATCTTCCTCATGTAGATATTTTTGTTCTTCATCTCTTTCACCTTCCTTCAGATGTGTCGGTATAGTAACTTACAAGATAAGTACTATCAAGCTAGTTGACATCAATGACAACATAATACTGATTTAATCATCTTGCATATCTAATCATCAACTCCTTAATAATCTTGAATTATAGATTCTTCATTTCGGTTCTGAATCAGTTGTAGTTCATCAGAACCCACAATAATGGGTTACACTTTTTTGCCTGAATGGACACTGAACTCTACATTTTGAAAAAAAAAAAAAAGATTCAGATGCATATTGTTGTTAAACCATTTGAAATCAGAAAATGAAGTAAATTAGAGTCTTTTAGGATTTTTTGTCTAGATTCTAAATATATTTTTTATTTTTATATTTGAATTCATTTGAATGGTTTTTTCTTTCTCCCATGAAAACTGGTATGTTGCTGAAAATGTCATTTTCAAAGAGTTACATTGTTTTCATAGAGCATAATTTTTTTTCTAAAATAGATATCAATGTGATTCTTTTAAATTTAGTTTTTTAACATCCATACAGAGGGCATGCAATTAGTTTTATGACATTATCATGATTATTTCAGATTTTATTAATGTTTGAAGTTGACTAAACCATAATTTTGACATACCTTGACTACATAGCTTATAACTTGTCGTGTATTTGTCCAATTTCATTTTTATTTTTTTTGACAGAAAGATAAATTCAATACCTAGGGCATAGATATTTTTTAGAATTTTTTTTCTCTCATTTACTATTTTTCCATAAGCGTCAAACATAGAGGTAGACATACGGTGAAATATCTATGTTTAGTAAAACTAAAAATACAAAGTCATAATAAAATTAATATGTATTAACATTATAATCATTGGAAATATTTTTCTCAGTAGTACCTTACTACATAGATAGTTTTGTCAAATGGATTTATTTGATTTTCCAAAAGATAAATTTGAAGTGATTTTTTGTCAGCATTTTAATAGGTGAGAAGGAGACTCCATTATAGGTATGAATGAGTATAGATGTTATATAAATGTTTTTTTTATCTAAGAGGCTTTGAGATAATCATTTGTAATTAAATCCTTCAAATGGAATCTCTCAAGGCTTAAATCATTATATTTTATTAAAAATCTATTATTTCAGCAAAAATCAGCATCTCTAAAAAAGTGTAACCCACTATTGTGGGGTCACCCTGAATTAAGACTTGATTTTAATTTTGATTGCCTAAATGTTTGATTCAATTCAATTGCCTCAATCTTGTCCTTGATTTGCTTTGATTTGCTTTGATTTATTACTTAATTGTCTTTGTCCATTTTTAGGTGATTACAAATGCCCCTCTTTGACTTGACGTGCGAAGCATGTCAATTCAAATAATATTCTAATGTTGCTGATGATAGGTCTTGATTTAACTAATGGTCGATCTTTGATGTTCATTTGATATTATTCGATGATCGATTCTTGATATCTAATATGAAATTGATGCAGTTCTAATGATGTTCATTCAATTGATGTTGCTTTTTGATGGTTGTTCTGATGATTGATCCTTGATATAATGGTTGATCTGATGAAATATTTTGATGTGATACCTGATTGTATGATATACTTTGATGCGATGCCCCATTCGATTGATTAACAAAAAAAAATTTGATAAAAGCTTGTGCTCTGATTTGATAGTCGTTCTCCTAATTCAATGATGATGATGTTGATGTTGATTATCCAATGGTATGCCCCCTTGTAAATGGAATAAAATTTGATTGATGATTGAAAATTTTGATGATTTAGGTCAATGTACATTGATTTAGGTTAATTTATAATGAATTTTGATTTCATTTTTGATATTGTTTTTTACATCTGTTTGATGAAAAATGCCCCAGCTTTGGCTGATTTGATGAAAAATTCAAGTCACTGGGTCAATTATGGTGAAAGATTCCCTTTATAGATCAAAGATACCATTTTTAGGTCAAAAGGGCCTATATAAAGGGGTAAAATCTCCTTTTCACTAATCATTTTCACTTTTACTTTTTACTTTTGAGCTCTGACCTCCTTTTGACTTTTGCTGATGTTGATCCCCATCCGCGAGCATAGATTTGAGTGAGGTCATTTTTATTAGCGTCCACCTAGCTATGGACCTTCGATGAGTGCCTAAACTTCTTCATTTTGTTATTTTATGCATTTAATTCCAAAAAATCTGAATTTATTATGATAAAAACCTCTTTTTTTCCTTTTATTTTTTCAAGTAGCGCTTTTACATCTTTAAATAGCACTTTTACCCTCCAAGTTGCACTTCTGGGACTTTACAAAGTGCTTTCGCATCCTGAAACTGTGCATTTACATGCCAGTTTTAGGCCCTAAACTGCTTTTACCATGTTAAATAGTGCTTTTACCTTTGATTTCACTTTTGCCAATTAGAATAGCACTTACAATCTTTTGAATAGCGCTTTCAAATTATTTTAGCGCTTTTGCCCCCAAGTTGTGCTTTTAATCCATGATGTAGTGCTTTTAAACATTTAAACAACGCTTTTGTGTTTTAGCACTTTTAAAGCCTGAAATAGCGCTTTCACCCTGCCAGAAATGATTTTAATTGACTAAGTCCACTTTGCAATTTTCTCAACATCGTCAATCATATGATAGGTTAAAGTAACGAGCTTGATGTTTATAGTGAGTTGTAAGATGTCAGTATGAGTCAGTCATAGTGTGAATATTTGATCATCAATCTAGATTCAAATTATGGGTGATGATAAATTTTCCATTTTATTTGAGTAGAAACATAAAAATTGATTATGGTTTGATATTTTGAAATTTTTTTAATGACTTAGAATGATCCAAATAATAACTGATTTCAATTCTGATGTGATTAAATTTTCTTTTTGTAGGCTGACCTTCAGTCGTTAGGTATTCATGGTGCTTACCCATTATCATGGGGCATGATTACAGATCTGAGTGCGATGGATCATCATCATATTAGTCTCATTGGCTTATATTTCCTTTTGCATCTTCCTCGATCCCAAGTGAACCAGGGTCTCATTATTGCTATGACTGAGTGTTGGCACTCAGACCATAATACCTTTCATCTTCCCATGGGGGAGATGACTATTACACCTGAGGATGTGTATCACATCCTATGATTACCTACTCATATTGAGTTAGTTTACTATGATTCCCTCTATGACAGATTTGTATGTCGGCAAGTTTTTGGTGATCCTACTATTGGTGATGCTCACATCCAGTGGGCACAGTTCCTTTCATTTCCTGTATTACCAGCTATTTTGGGAACCTTGATTGGTGGATTCTTGCTTCCTGATAGACACGGGCATGGGTTCGCTATTGGTTGGGGTCCTATCCTTGAGGATTTGATGGCACATCCCCATCACTTTGATTGGGGTTCCTGTGTCTTGGCTCAATTATACCATGAGTTACACACAGTGGTTTACAGACGTTCCTCTACACTTACTATAGGAGCTATCCTTCTTTAGCTTTGGACCTGGGAGCATATCCCAATGACACGTCCTATTACATCATGAGATTGCAATGCAGGTTGGCCATTTTCTTGGATGTGTGAGGATATTATCATCCAGACCCATATGGGTAAGCTAGACTACTAGCATCATGTCATTAATGACATGGATACTATTGTGTGGAGGCCATATATTGGTTGCGAGACTTTTCCTAAGGATGATTCTGAGCTACCTTACATGTTATGCCCCCGATGGATGATCAAGCATTCCACATATATCATTGAGAGGTTCTACTTCTAAAGATTTATGCATCAGTATGGGTGCACACAAGGTATGTTTTAGGGAGTAGCAATGTATGCTCGAGTGCAAGCAGAGAGATCATTGTGGGGTCCATGTGTTGATTATGGGAGAGCTGTCAGAGAGATATGAGATCTTGGATATCTTCCTTGGTCTATGAGAGAGCACATTATGGATGCAGGGATCACAGATGAGTATGCTACTTGGTTGCATTGGTACCCTTTTCCTAGATTTACTGATCTTGTGAAGAGAGTTCTAGCCATTGATGAGTTATTAGATGGTGATGTTGGTGCTACAGGAGATGATGGGGATGATGGTGGAGATGATGGTGGTGGGGATGGTGGTGGTGGTAGGATTAGGACATGGCATGGATGATGTGGTCATCGAGCAGTCAGAGTAGGTAGGGTTCGTATCCCAGTGATTGTTGTTGCTCCTATTCCTCCTACTAGTAGAGGTTAGGGTAGAGGTGGTTTGGACAAAGTACTGCATCAGGTTGTGAGGGATCTTGGTTGACCCCAAGTCAGATGAGAGAGAGAGAGAGAGAGGTTGAGGCACAGGTGGCTCAGGTTTTACTAGAATAGGCACAGGGTCCTCCTGCTCAGTAGGGTATACAACCAGTTATTCCACAGGCTTTTGCTTCTGCTTCAATGCCATCTTCATCATCACATCCATCTTCTTAAATAGCTTTGTTCCATAATTGTCAGTTCCATCTTCTTCGATGCCTTCTTCTTCGATTCCTCCACCACAATCTTCTATAGCCTAGGCTCCTAGTGTGGTTGCACCAGAGGTTCGTGCTTTACAGTTCCATGTCTCTAAGATTAGACAAGAGATGAGATAGTTGAGTTCTATGATGTAGGCTTTTATGGATTTGATGAGTCAGCATGGATCATAGCCTAGTTTGAGTCAGCCTCCAGATAGTGCTCCTAGTCCTAATCACGGAGATGATGCCGATGGTTCAACCCTTTGAGATATTTTGATTATTTGATGATATATATGATCTCCTTTCTTTGTTGTTATTATCGAGACATTGGACTCTATTGTATCATTTTTTATTCATTGATGTTACTTATGCTGATACTTTGATTACTTGATAAACATTGATATTTGGATATTGCTTTTATGATCATTTGATGGACTCTGATATTCTGCTCATTTTATGATGATGGTACCATAGACTCTGATTCTCACTTTGATAGATTTACTATATATGATGCCATGATGTGTTGGATCTCTTTTTTAGGTTTTTGGATGATATGCAAATCTAGGTGGTTCTATCTCCTATATGCTTTGTTTTATGCTTTTCAGATGTAATTTTTCAAATTAATGCATATGTTCTAATGATGCTTAAATTATTTTCTCATATTAGACATAAAATAGATGAATGAATGCAATAATTTAATGATTAATGATATATAGAATGCAAATGATATAGGATGTGTTAGATGGATGATGGATAATGCAATGTAATGGTTTAATGGATGTATTTCTTTTGATATGGAATTGTGATGAATTTATATAATGATACAATGATCATGGATACTTAATGATTAATGATTCTATATGTTATATGAAATATAGATGAATGATACTATCATGAATGTCCTCTAATTAACTTTGATGCATAATGCCATGTTTCACTAGATGATATGCCTTTAATGATGAATGATCTTAATGGATGCAATGAATGTTTAACTAATGATATGTACTTAATTGATTGATATAAGAGAATGCACTCTAAATGAGATGAATCTTAAAATGAATGCAACTAAAATGCAATGGATCCAATTCGAATGGATTTTAATGATATATGCAATCTAATGAACTTAATGATTCAAATGTTGGACACATTTAAATGAATGCAAGCTTTGCAACTAAAAATAATACTTAATCAATTCAAGTGAACTAATGGAATGCACTTTGTTTTTTATTTCCAACACACTCGATCACTTATAGTTTTTTTTTAGAATCCCTTGATTTTTTATTTGACTACACCCCCTTTCTCTTTTGTCAATTTTCCCTCTTGCGAATTAAATTAAGCTAAGAAAGGAAATATACATTAAATACATTTAATCTAAGATGTATGCAACTAACTGTCATTATTCAAAAATTTGGAGCTTATAATCATCATTGAGCAATTTTGGAATTCCATTTAGTACAACCATCACTAGTTCAACTATGATTATATGAATAATTTTTGCACCTCTTTCTTTTCTTTCCCATCTCTTTCTGGTACGACTATCACTGATTGACACCAATCATGAGAGTGCAAATACCAATTTTGTCAGATTCTATGTTGCAAGTGGATTTTGGTATTATGATATTGAAGATCAAAATAGCCAAGGTATCATTTAGCGTAAACAAATAGAAATCTCAGTTCTATCCAATGTACAAGTCCTCGATGATTTTTTGATGATCACATCCTTAGACAAATAATACATGATTTTAAAACTTTGATTTTAAGACAGTCATTCAAAAATCAACCAAAAATATCATGATTTCATCATAGCTTATCTAGTTTAAACTTTCATCGATTCGCTTAGAAAGACATAATTTCATCAATCAAGTGAACACTTAGAAAAAAAATTTGCAATGTTTTTCAAATCCATATTTCATGTGTAGTTCCATCCATTTCATAATTTTAATCTTGATAAAGATAAGGTCATGTAAAATATTGGATCAAATTTGTGTTTGGTTCAAATTGGATTGGTATTGAAGATTTGATTAAGTATTCCACTTTTGTTTTTGATGAATTGATTCCATGATTGATTGAATTTTTCTTTGATGAATTCTTCCTCCTTTTGAGTAGATTTCCCCCAATTTGATATGATTTCATTTGTGGGACTTAGGAAAAATTTCAGATTAGGTGACCAAATCTTTAGGTACTTGCAAATGCAACTGTGGGGTTTTATTATGCAATATATACAAATACTGGTGAATGCAATATTTACAAGGTGACCTTCTAGGTATGCGACTGACTTGGACTTTCAATGGCACCTGTTTACCAAGTTTTCACCGATTGAATGGATCTTGCTCTTTTTTTCTATTTTTAGAGCTTTTTCTCTTTTTTTGCTACCAAGGTGCCTATTTGCTAGGTTTTCACCAAGGCACTTTTTCTCTTTTTTTTTTTTTTTGTATTTTTTCTTTTTTCAAATTTTTTATCATCAAGGCACCTATTTGCTAGGTTTTCACCAAGACAACATTTTTTTTAGGATCATATATGAATGTTTATAGCTTTCTTCACGCTTGATTTTCCACTTTTTTTAATCTTTTCTGCTTTTCAATTTGTTTGTGCTTTTCTGATTCTCAAATGTTTTTGGTATTTTCAAGATCTCTTTTGACTATATACAATAAATATGATGCTTTCCATTTGATTTCTGATACTCCTTATACTCTTTATACTCTTTCATCTACTTCATGTATAGAACCTCTTTAGATGTATGCTATTGATAGGTTCTTGTAGCTCTTCTCCATCACAATCCGCTAATTTGTAGGTACCGGTCCCAAAAGAAGAAGTAATGACAAATGGTCCTAACCAGTTTGCCTCCCATTTTCCTTTCTTTTCCCTTTTTGCTTGATTTTTGGGATTCTCTCGCAAAACTAGGTCACCTATTTGAAATGTCTGTGACTTGATATGCTTGTTATAAGTCCTTGACATTCTATTTTGATATACCTTTAAATGATCAAATGATTGTTGTTGTTTCTCATCTAGGAGTTCTAGTTCATGCAACCTAGCAACTCTATAGTCTTCCTCACTTATCAAACCATGAAGAGATACCCTTAAGGATGGAAGTTCTACCTCCAAAGGTAAAACTACTTCTATTCCAATGACTAAGGAGAAAGGTGTAGCTCATGTTGGTGTTCTTATGCTTGTTCTATAAGCCCATAAGGTCGGGTTTATTTTTATGTGCCAATCTCTACCTGAATTGTCCACCATTCTCTTCAATATCTTCAAGATGTTTTTATTCATTGCCTCTGCTTGTCCATTACCTTGAGGGTAATATATTGATGAAGAATGATGAATCATGTGGAACTTTGTGCATAACTCCTTTAGGTCTTTGTTTTTTAAGTGCTTTGCATTATCTGTTATAATGGCATGAGGTAAGTTGTATCTACAAATGATGTGATTTAGGATAAACAAAGATATCTACTTTCCCATCATAGTTGATAAGGGTAGAACTTCCACCCATCTGGTAAAGTACTTTGTTGCCATAATGATGAATTAATGACCATTTGAGGATGGTGGATAAATCATTCCTATTAAATCTAGACCAAATTGATAGAATGGCCAAGGTGTTGTCATCGGATGAAGCTCTTGTGCGGGCACATGTATCAAGTTTCCATGAAATTGACACTTTCTACAACTTTTGGCAAGTTACAAGTGTCTTTCTCCATCGTAGACCAAAAATATCCTATCCTAAGAAGTTTCTTAGCTAGGGTTAATCCATTCAAATATGACCCACATATTCCCTCATGGATTTCTCATAAGGCTATGATCGATTCCTCTTCTTCTAGACATCTAAGGAAAATTCCTTCTAGACTCTTATGATATAGTGTTTCAAAAATTATGGTATATCAAGAGGCTTGGCGAATGATGTTTTTCTTTTGATTCCTAGTTTGGTCTATGGGTAGGATTTAATCTTTTAAGTAGGTGTAAATAGGTCCATATTAAGGTGATTCATGTGTAGTTAGCAAGAAAATGGTATAAGGATGGGTAGGGTCAAATGCGGGTTGTTCCACTTCTTCTATTAGGAATTCATATCTGGCGCTTTGATCTGGCATTTGTAGAAGTGATGCCAAAGTTTCCATTGCATCTACTACTTTGTTCTTTTCTCTTGGCACTTGCTCAAATGTAATAAGAATGAAGTATTTCTTAAGATTTTCCACCATGTTTTTATAAGGCACCAACTTGTCATCTTTTGTCTGATATTCTTCATTAATATGATTAATGACTAATTGTGAGTCTCCATAAACCTTTAGTTCTATCACCTTCCACTCTAATGCCAACTTGATTCCAATAACCAAGGCTTCATATTCTGATATGTTATCGATACATGGAAACAAAAATTTATATGACTTTGGAATTGTGGATCCTTGAGGGGTGATTAAGAGTATGCATGCTCCTGATCCATGTTGAGTACTATAGGAACCATCAAAATACAGTTGCCATGTCTTTGCCTCAACATTCACAATCTCTGAATCTGGGAATTATACTTGAATTGGATTATCATCTTGAAGTGGTGATTCTACTAATTGGTCAACAATGACTTGTCCTTTGATATATTTGTGGTCTATATACTCAATGTTAAATTCACTCAATACCATAACCCATTTGGCTAACCTTCCATTCAATGTTGTTTTACTAAGTAGATACTTTAAAGGATCAATCTTGGCTATGAGTCTTATCTTATGAGCTAACATATAATGGCATATTTTTTTAGAAGAAAAAACCACCACCAAACATGCCCTTTCAATGAATGTATATTTCAACTCGTATTTGACCAAGGTTCTACTTATGTAGTATATTGCTTTTTCTTTGCTTGTTTCATCTTCTTGTGCCAAAAGTGCCCCCAATGAATTCACCGTTGCTGAAATATATAGGATCAAGGGCTTGCCTTTGATAGGTGGTATTAATATTGGAGGGTTCATGAGGTATTTCTTCAATATGTTAAAATCTTCTTCACACGTTTCATCCCATTTGAAAATTGTATCTTTATGCAAAAGTTAGGTGAAATTATGACATTTTTTTGCTAGTTGGGATATGAATCTCCTGATGGACTGAATTCTCCCTTGTAGTGACCTCATTTGGCTAATTTTTTTAGGTGCTTCTATCTCCATAATGGCCTTGACTTTAGAGGGATCCACCTCTATTCCTTTAGCCGATACAATGTAGCCTAGAAGTTTTCTAGATTGGACCCCAAATGCACACTTTTTTGGATTGAGCCTTACTTTGAATTGCTCTAATCTGTCAAAAAATTTCTCTAGAATTGGTATATTCTCCTCCCTTGAATGAGATTTTTCTAATATGTGATCTACATAATCTTCTATGAACTTATGCATCATATCAATGAATATTGTAGTCATGGCCCTTTGATATGTTTCCCCGACATTCTTTAGACCAAAGGGCATAACATTCCAATAGAATGTCCCCCATGCACATGTAAATGCTATTTTATCTTGGTCCTTAGGTGCTATCTTGATCTGGTTATAGCCACTAAATCCATCCATAAGTGAAAACATGGAATGTCCCGCTGTTAAATCTACAATGGCATTCATTCTTGGAAGAGGAAAGTCATCTGTAGGACATGCCAAGTTTAAGTCTCTAAAATCTATACAAATCCTGATGGACTTATCTACTTTTGAAATTGGTACAATATTTTAAATCCATTGTGCATAATCAAAGGCTTTGATAAATCCCACCTTTAGCAATTTCTCCAATTCCACTTTTACTAGCAAGGCTATATGTGGATGCATCTTCCTTAACTTCTATTTGACTAGTTTGACTCCTTTGATATTTAAGTGATGCATAATCAAGTTTAGATCCAATCCCAGCATATCATCATATGACCAAGAAAAATTGATTTTCTTTTCCTTGAAATTTTTTATGAATTCTTTCCTTTCTTCACTAGATAAGGATGCCACTAGGTGTATGATCTTTGGCTCGGTTTATGATCCAATGTTTATCTTTTCTGTAGGCTCGATCAAAATTGGAGACCTTTCTTCATAATGTTTAGGTAGAGAATCCAAACTTCCTTCCTTAGGTGCCTCAATTGGGTTTTCACCTTTGGAAACATCCTTTATTTCTTTTTCTCTTGGATCTAATGTTTCCACAACGTGGTTTTCAACACTCAATTATTTGCCTTTTTTACTTCTTTTTTTTTTTCCTTTTTTCATGGATTGAAAGTTTGGATACTCCCCTTTATCATTTCTTCCTAATATTCCATAGTAGAAGAAGGTTCAACTGCATTGAGATATTGGGACACCACATTGTCATTCAAAAAGGTTGGAAGGGTGGTTGGTTCAATGGAATCCCATTCGATTAATTCTAGGTGTATGAGAGTTAAGGGGTCAATACTTGGGCTTGGTTCAATGGGATTTAAAGATAAGACCTCATTTGATGGTTTGTACATTGTATCATTCAATTCTATGACATGTGCCTCTTCTAAATGTTCTAAAGAAGTAGGATCAAAGTCTTCCTCACTAGACTCCTCTAAGGTTTCCGTTGGATAAAAGTCATGTGGGTTAAACCTAATGTTTGATTCCTCCAGAGTAGGTCTCCATTAAGGTACGTAGGGCTCACCTACCCATTGATTTATCTCTATTTCTATGCTTGGCACATCATTTAGGACCACTTGATTTGAACTAGATGCTTGATTTGAACTTGATTCTGTTATTTGTCCTTTGTCTTTACTAGAAGTGTAGGTATGAATAACATCAATACCCTTATCATGGCATGACTCATCAATTAATGTATCCCATTCGCAATCATTAGATTATTCATCACTATGGGATTCTAATTGCAATATCTGATCATATAGTTTATGATAGTGTTTTTGAGTGTACCCTTGTTTAAGATAACCTAATCCTATTTTTTCCTTGCTATCTCACCATGTCATTTCTATAGGTTCAATGAGTTATTCATTCTTCATGCCCAAAGGTCCTTGGCCTTTGTACCCCATCTTTTTCATGATTTGAAATCCTTTCCCATATTGATGTGTGGGAATGGATATATTTTGAATGTGTTTAACATGTTCACTTGATTCTTCATCTTTGTACAACTAGTTTAGGATCTCATTATCTTCTTCATCCATGGTGGATGATGTGCTTTCCCTTATAAATTTATCATTGTATTTATGAGGTAGATTTGAGGGTCTTCCATAGGAATTAGGTGATAAGGGAAAGTCTATCATGGATAGGGAGTATTCACCTACTCCTTTTTGCTTGATTTTGCATTTCTCATCAAAAAATTTCATCATTTGGTCCATTTTCTGATAGTGGGCCTCTTTGGTGTATACTTGAATAGCTTTGGTTTGGTCTTCTTTCACTTTTTCAATAATATTATCCTCACTAACCTTCTCTTTTCCTTTAGTCGATGTAGCTAGGTTAGTGAGTTTTGGTATGTCTTCAATAACAATTTCCTTTTCTATCTTTTCTTTTCACTTCAATAATGGGATGTCTTTAGAACTTTTCCCTTGCTCCATTTGATTAGGTATAGACCCTTTTGCATTGTGTGGGACTAAAGAGTCATTGATAGGCTTGATTTTGTTACAATATTGGAAGGGGTTTAAGTCCCCACTTACCATTATTTCCTACCCTAGATAAGGAAACTTTAAAAGTAGAAGGAACGGCCTACATTTCATGGATCCACGGCCTTCCTAACAAGATATTGTAAGTCAAATTTAAATCTAGCACTTGAAAAATGGTCTCTTTTTTCATGGTACAAACTCTTATGGGTAGTACTATGACTCCTTTGGAAGCTCTTTCTTCATCATCGTAGGCTTTAATAGTTATCTTTTCTTAGGGTCAATAGCCTCCTCAAAAAATCCTAGGGCTTTTACTAGGCTAAGGGTACAAATATTTAAGCCAGCTCCTCCATATATATGGACTCTTTTCACCCTATTCTTATGAATCAAGACTTCTATGTGCAAAGGTAAGTTTTGAGGATGATTAAGTAACATCTCATATTGCTCGTAAAATGATAAGCATTGGGGTGCAATGAGGTGTCCCACCATATTTTGAAACTTGTCTACCTCCAAATTTAGAGGCACATTGGTCTCCAATAAGGCTTTCTCCAAGATATCCTTATGAGTTGGTGATAATTTGAGCAACTCAAGAATAGAGATTTGAGTGGGATTTCTTTGTAGTTGATCAACCAAGTTATATTGTTTTGATGATGAGGTTGAAGCTTGGTTTAATAGAACAATTTTAGGAGCATTTGTAGGTAGAATGATTTTCAATGCTTGCCCTCGAATGACAACATTTGATGATGCTTCTCTTAATTGCTCCTTTACTACTATAACATTTATGGTATTTTCCTCTTCACTTAAAGTATTGATTGTGTTGTCATAGGTATGAGAAAAGTTCACTTTCTCATTACCTCTTTTTTTATTTTGATTGGCATTAGATGACTCACTATTTTCATGGTTCAAAAAGGGGTTCTTGAAGGCCGTATGATCCTCATTTTTTTGAGGCCCCTCGATTTTGATAGTTCCATCATCTATTAAATCTTGCACTAAGTGTTTTAACCTCATGCATTCATTAGTTTTATGACCTCTATTTCAATGATACTTGCAATGATGAGAATCATTCCACCAATTAGGTTTAACTTGAGGTTCATAATCTCTTAAATCCGGTAATGTGATGATCTTTTTAGCAACCAAGGTCCTTAATGCGTTCTCCAAGGGTTCACCTAAAAAGGTGAATTTTCTCTTGTTATAAGTGGAGTAAAAGGGTTTGGGCTTATTCCCATTAGCATTATTATAAGGATTATTAGCATTATTGTTCGAATTGTTGGAATTTTTATTGGAATTATTGGAATTAAAGGGAGCTTTATTCATTTGATTTACATTATTTGAAGAATTAGCTCCACTTGATAAGTTAAAAGGAGTTGTCTTCAAGTTGTGCACTTCCACAACTCTGTCGTTCACAAGATTATTATTATTATTCTTTAACCATAAATTTGGTTTATCATTGTGATTATTGGTCCCTTGGTTGTTAACATATTTAGGTACATAATTATTATTGTTGTTGTTGGTATTGGATTTATTGTCTTTAAATAATTTTATCTCTCCTCTCTTTATCAATACATCTTCAATCTTGAACCCATTTTTGATAAGTTTTTCAAATGTTTGGGGACATTGGAGTTGTAATCGATAATTCATTTCCATGGTCAAATTGTTTGCAAAGATTTCCATCTTCTATTTCTTAGGGATACTTTGTGGATACCTTGCAAAAATAGTCCTCCACCTTTGTAGGAATCCTAAGAAGGATTCTCCATCTTTCTATTTGGTATCACACAATTTGAGCATCCTAAATTCGTGCTCGATATTATAGGAATAGTGGGGTACAAACTTGGAGGTCAAAATTCTTTATTCCTTGGGGTAACTTCGAGAACCACTCCATGGCAGGACCTCCCAAGCTCCTAGGAAAGAGTCTCATTAGGTATGTATCCTTGTGCATGAACTCAATGCTTAAGGCACAAAACTCCCTTAGATGATCATGTGGGTATGTTTTACCCATATAATTATCATATTTAGGAAAAATGGTATTGAAAGAAAAGAGTACCATAACTAAGCTTTTGTTAAATGGAAAACGACACAAAGCTTCAATAGAAAAGGGCTTAGGTTCAGCCACCTTTTTCATGGAATCAATTTGCTCTTGGAATGTTTTCAATTATCTAGTCATAGCATTCATGGGGTTATCTTCTTCTTGGTCCTTTTTAAGTTTCTCTATATCATAGTCATAGGGAAGCTTTACTCCCGCTTGGGCTAGGTTTAGGAAAAATTTCTCCCTATCCCTATCTATTAATTTCTCCATAACTTCTAGGAATTCATGGTCTTGGGCTGCTCTCTCAACTTTTTCTTCAAGTGTTTCTTTAGGAGCTTGATTGGCATTTTTGGTGTTATGGTTGTTTCCTCCATGTTGATGATCATAAAATGCAAAATTTTGATCCATATTGTTAATTCTTTCTTCAAATAAATTTGGGAAACTATCCCCTTGATCTTGGCTTTTGAAGAGACTTTGGTATTCAACTTCGCAGCCTTTGTTTGCAATGCAAGTGCTATCTCCTTGTAAAGATACCCTAAGTTTGTGGGACCATGTGGAAATCGGCATCCAACAAGGGTTTGATTCGAATTGATCCTTGATTTGATAATTGTTTATTTTAATTGAAGAGATTAAAAATGTAAGATGAAATTTCAATGGATATCTCTTTCACTCGTTTTATGTATTTAAAACACAACAATCATGCATACACTTGTTTCTTTTTACCCACTACACAATAAGTGTTTGATTTTGAAAGTATGTTATCACGGGTTTTGCACAAAAAGAAACTTCAATCACCTACCTAGCTCAAGATTGGTTCATAAACATGGCTCTAAAAAGGTGGTCTTGCTAATTTATCAAGGATTTAATATGTATTCCATTCAAAATGGATCCTAAACTTTCATCCTCCGAGCATATTAAGAGGCTTCCCACCACCAATATATCAAAGTTTTGCACAATCCATGAGGACTACTCAAGCAAATTCAAAAATTTAGTATCCTTTTGTCACACACCCCATTAAGGATGTATGCATTTTGTTTTATAGTGGATTGGATTCTCATGGAAAAAGAAAGTGTATCCCACTTTGGGTTGTCCCTCTCACTGACCCTTTTAAGAAAAATCTTGGGAGGTGAGCCCACTAAAGTTCTAGCATGTTTATGGAAAGCAAGGAAATGGAGTTAAGAACTAGTTTTTGGGAATTTGATTCACCAAAAGGTGAAGAGTATATCCCTAAATTTTTTTTAATTTCCCAAACACAATAAACAAGCTTCAATTACTAGCCCACTAACTAGAGAGAATTGAGTATTTCTACTCTCTTCTACAAACAAGGGGCTTTTGATTTTATGTGCTTGATTTCCTCAACCTTTCTTCTTAATTAAAAAGTTTAACACCTTTGGCATTTTGATTCACTAGAAGAAGTGAAGAGCATAGGCCTAATGCTAAACTTTCCAAACAAAGATAGACTATTTTTTTTAATTACTAGATTCTTAAAAGCACCAAATGCCACAATTTAAGGGAAAAATTCACTAGTTTGAGGCTCACCTTTCCTTGTAGCTAGCAAAAAGGCTAGGGGCATTTTTGAGTGATTTTTCCATTTTAACCTTACCTTGGCTATTGTTCCTTTCTAATGTGCTTTTCCTCCAACAAAGTTAGTCAACAAAAATAGCCAAAATGAAGGAAACCAAAAATAAAATTGAAGAAGCAAAGATTTGGTTGAATCTAAGGCCTTATTTGCAAATTTTAAGAAAAACTTGATTTAAGGTGAGAAAATCCAATTTAGTGACACAAATTTAGTTTTGTATGCTTCTACAACTTTGACATAATTTTCATAAACTTGATTTTCTTGCTGTGAATCTTCAAGGACCAGCTTGATATGTGCAATGTTCTCCTTCTTGATTTTCCTTGCTAAAGCCTTGCCTTCTTGGTTAAATCTGCTCTCTGGCTTTTTCACTTTTCTGTGATCAGACATCTTGTAGAGACACAAAAATCATTTTACCACAGTCAGATTATGAAAATTTGTAGTTTACTCAAAAGCATTGTCATAATGCTTAAAAGTGCTATTTAACTATTTAAAAGCATTGTTAATCTAATTAGAAGCGCTATTTAAACTTTCAAAAGAACAGCAACAAAGAGTAAAAGTGCTACAAAATTAAGCAAAGGAGGTAAAAATTAAGTAAAAGCGCTAAATAACGGAGCAGAAGCACTTAGTAGTCAGGGAAAAAGCATTGTGAGAAATTTAGAGAGAGATCAGAAGGATTTGAAAGTGTTGCTAATTGGTGCAAAGGCGCACAAATTTATAATGGAAGCACCAAAACAGTGCTCAGAAGCATTGTTTAACTATTCAGTAGTGCCATTTGAGTTGTTAGAAGTGTTTTTTTCTGCAAAACCCAAGAGTTAAAAATGCAAAACAATTGACAATATGAAAATTCTGAGAGATTTAGAAAAGTGAAGCATACTGCCCCACGGTGGGCACCATTTTGTGTACAAGAAAATGTACCTTCATAGAATTAGTATTGAACAAAAAATGAAATAGAAACTAAATAAACCACAATTAGTACTCTATTTAACAAATAAAGCACAATTAAGCATCCTATGGCTCCCTATCTAAGAGTGTTAATGTGAAGCTCTCAGCAAGCTACCATTAATGATAGTCCTAGAATGAGAAATGATAATGATAAAGAAAATGCTAACAATTAATCAAATTGAAATGCTCAAATTAACTCTAAATTGTCTTTCTAGCTATAATTCTCAAGAGGGTAGATGCAATTCTCAGATGTGTGGTTATGAATTATGATTGATTTTAGCCTTCCTTTTATATATTTATGCAAGGGTAGGGGGTGTAGTTGTGTTGATCATGATTAAGATTGAGTTGAGTCTTTGGTTCCACCCTTTGAAGACAATTTAAATATTGTGTCCTCAAAGCTTGGGACAAGTAGACAAGATGAATGGACAAGATGCTCTTTCACTTTGAGTGATTGAGATTGAATTTGGTTTGATCCATGTGAATGCATTTCTCAAATCCTACTAGTTGATTGATTTTCCTCTCCTTTTGGTTGTTGAGAGAAATTAGGATTTATTAATTGATTTTAATCTAATTATTTAGCCATGTACCCCTTGAATGGGTTGAATTTTATTTAGTTCAAAACTATACAATTAATAGAATTAATTGCACATTGATTTGATTTCACTTGATTAGAATGCTCTCAATTTTGATTGATCTTGAATTAAGACTTGATTTTAGTTTTGATTGGCTAAATGTTTGATTTGATTCAATTGCCTCGATCTTGTCCTTGATTTGATTTGATTTGCTTTGATTTATTTTGATTTATTACTTAATTGTCTTTGTCCATTTTCAAGTGATTACAGTTATTACCCCTTAGTTGTCATGTTTGACCATTTAGGAAAGATTTGATTTTCCTATAAGGGTTAAATTCTATTACACATAGAAAATTTTAATTTAAATATTTGGTCTTTCAATAGTTTAATTACTTAATATTTTGGATCCAATATTGCATAAAAACATAGTAAGTTGAGTTGATTAATTAAGTCACCTTTTGTATGGCTATTTGTTTACATAATCGATTTAGGATTAGGGTAATTAGATTAGGGTTATTAGAAGTACCCTTAAATCTATAAGTGACCCCAATATTTGTTACACTATTTAGTTTCCCTTTTTAATCATTTTGATAAATGATTAAATTTAAAGGTTGGGACTATAGTGTAATGAACTTTTGGGTGTTCCTCATTAAATTAAATTTAAATAAGAATAATTTATCCACTAGTTAATTAATGTTAATTATTGTGTTAGGGTTATCACATGTTGAGTTCTTGCACCCTAGTACAAATTTCTAGGCAAATTGAATTTGACACCTTTATTAAACCTAGTTATTGTAGATAACATCTAGGGGTTTTATAAAATCAAACTTAGTCAACTCCTTCTAATAGGGATTCCATTGACTTTAGTATTTAAGCCTTATCATAGAAAAGTGAATTCTTGAGGGAGGTTGACCAAGTCAAACTTGGACATGATTCCCCTCAGACATATTTGTTTATATGCATCCCTTGACTAATATAAATTGTAAATGTTTAGATACCCTAGTTAACTTGATGTTATTTTTTTTTTAAAATTGATTGTTATGTTTCGCTCATTTTTCGAGCATGACATTTTGGTATCAAAGCCAAGTTTAGAAACTTTGGGAGCCTAAACCACTAGGTCTAAACTATTTAACTCTAAATTTGGTAGGATACCACCAGTTACCCGCCAGACTCATACATGTGGATGAGGTCGTAGGCATGCCCCTTCAGTTTATGAAGAGGTTAGCTAGGAGGTAAAAGTTCTTTGAGGGAATCAAAATCCCCCTCCCGAATCACCTCTTGATCCTAACCAGGCTATTTTATTGGCATTACAGAATCTAGTCAGGATCATCCTAGATAGGATGCCTCATGTAGCTCAACAAGAACAACATCAAGATTTCGAAGAACTTGGGACAATAGAAAGAGAATAGAGTAGGATTCCTCTTCCAAGATTTGAAAAGAGATAGGCAAAGCATGACATGGAGTTTGTTTGTGGGCCAGAACCTCCACTAGGTATAGTGGCTCAGGTGGTTGAGAGGGCACCCCGAGATACAAGGGATCAGATTAGAGAGTTATTACAACTCAATCCAACACCTTTTCTAGGATCTATTGAGGGGACAAAGGCCAAGTCTTGGATTCTAAGCCTGGGGAGGTGCTTTGGATTACGCCCCTATGGGAGTAATCTTAAGGCACGTATGGTGGTACATCTATTGAGAGAGATGACCTCCATATGGTAGAGACAAGAGGAGTTCAAGGGCCACATTTACATTGACACCCTTACTTGGGAGACCTTCTTAGAAAGGTTTAGGGCCATATATTTATCAAAGTGGTTCAGAAAGCTTCGTATAGATGAGTTCCATGACCTATAGTAGAGAGGACTCTTAGTGGCTTAGTATGAGAGAAAATTCCTCAAGATCCTCCCTTATGTAGAGTACATGAAGGATGAGAAACTTCAAGTCAATCTCTTTATCAAGGGATTGAACCACACTATATCCGGCATGGTGCGCATGACACCACCAGGGGATCTATGCTACATAGTTGAGAGATCAATGATAGTTGAGGATACTCAGAGGGGATCTCATGATAGGTCTCAGAATTGTAATACCACACCTCATTCATCTAGATATTAGAAACCCCCTTGGAAGGCTAATCAGAGGAACTCATTGGGGACTTTTAGAGCCCCACAACCTCAGCAGTAGCTTAGCCTCAAAAAAATCAGAGACAAAGGCCACCTCAGGGACAACAGGGCTATAATCCCAAGAAGTGGCAATCACAAGGTCCTAAGAAGGACTAGAGACCCCAGGTACCTTATACACCTCTTGTACAGAATTATAAGTCCTCTAAGGGTGGTTACAATAGGTCCAATAAGATAGGAGGCTCATAGTACTCCAGGCCTCAAGGAGTGCAGATTTAGTCATGAGGACCTTGCTACACTTGTGGTACCATGGGGCACATTGCTTGAGAGTGTCCTTAGGGAGGTAGTCAGTGAGAAATGATGTCATAGCCTACCATCAGAGTTATGGGAAGTCCCATAGGGTTTTTACAGAAGTTGATAACCACTAGGTAGAGCATCATGTTATAGTTATTGAGGCCACAAGTATGATCATAGGTAGCAGTGTCTCTATCCTATTTGATTTAGGAGTCATTGACTCCTGTATTTCTCCATTGGTGGCGGAGCATTGTGGGCTAGTGGAAACTAGGAAAGATGATAGATGGGAGGTAGAGTTAGCCTCATGATCTAGATTAACTATTACCTCTTTAGTTAAGGAATGCCAGATTCAGCTGGGTAGCATGATCTCCATAGCAGACCTTAGAATCAACCTTCTTGGATCTTACAGTTTAGTACTTGGCATGGATTAGCTTTATGCCCAAAGAGCCAAGTTGGACTATTATCAGAAGAGGGTATAATGTTTGGATGATGATGATGGCACTGAAATAGTGATCACTAGGATTCAGAGACCTGTATCTCTTTGTATGATCTATGTTATGCAGCTTAAGCAGTGTATGCAGAAGGGATGTCAATTGTATGCTATCACCATTAATGATAGGGAGGATGAGGGAGATGAAGAACCCCCATTGGAAGACCATCCAATTCTGTAGGAGTTTGTAGATGTCTTTCCATCAAAGCTTCTTGCTATGCCTCCTCATGGGGAAGTTGAATTCCACATTGATCTTGTGCCAGGAGCCGAACCAATTTTTGGAGCATCGTACAGGATGACCACGAATGAGCTTAATGAGCTTAACATTCAACTTGAGGAATTGTTATAGAAATAGCACATTCTCCCTAGTGTGTCTCCTTGGGGTGCACCAGTGATCTTTGTGAAGAATAATGGATCCCTTAGGTTGTGTATGGATTACCACCAGTTGAATAAAGTCACCATCAAGAATCAGTATCCACTTCCTTAGATCGATGACTTATTTGACTAGCTCCAAGGTGCTTGAGTGTTCTCTATCTTAAATCAGGGTACTATTAGTTGAGGATTGTGGATAGTGATATTCACGAGACCACATTTTGCACTAGATATGGCCACTATGAGTTCATGGTGGTTCTATTTGGTCTTATGAATGCTCCAGTTGTATTCATGAGCCTCATGAATGGAGTATTTTGTACCTTCCTTGACAAATTTTTAGTAGTGTTCCTTGATGATATTTTGATTTATTCAAAGGATGAGGAGGATAAAAGAGATCACCTAAGATAGGTATTGCAGTGTTAAAGAGATAATCATTTGTTTGGTAGCTTGTCGAAGTGTGCATTTTTAAGACCAGAGGTCAAGTACCTTGGTCATGTTATATTTGGAGATGGGATCTCAGTGGATCCATCAAAGATTGAGGCTATTGTGAATTGGCCAGAACCTACCACTATGACTGAGGTTAGGAGTTTCATGGGACTAGCCAGCTACTACAAGCAGTTTGTTGAGGGATTTTCTAGGGTAGCCCATCCTATCACTTGTCTTCAGTGAAAGGGAAAGAAGTTCAAATTTGATGGACAAGTGTGAGAGAGATTTTTATGAGATCAAGAAGGCACTCACCAACACACCTATCCTTACAGTATCTGATCCTTCAACATCTTGTGGTTTTCACAGATGTATCTTTGGATGGACTAGGGGTAGTCCTTATGCAAGGTGGTCGAGCTATTGCCTATGAGTCCAAGAAACTAAAGATTCATGAGCTTAACTACCTCACCCATAACCTATAGAATTGGTACATACCTTAGTACAATGGTGACATTTCCTCTTAGGACATCGGTTTGAGCTTCATTCAGATCATCAAAGCTTGCAGTATATATTCTCACAGCCAAACCTTAATGTTAGGAAGAGAAGATGGATGGAGTTATTATGTGAATACAATTTTTATGTTCATTACATCAAGGGGGAGGAGAACATTATTGTAGATGCCTTGATTAGGAGACAACATGAACTATCTTGTATTTCGACAAGAATAAATTTGAGAGATTGCATTCTTCATCACTTACATGAGGATGAGATTTATGCAGAGATTTGTGATTTGATTCAATCTCAAAGACCCCTTTGGGGGAAGTTCTCATACTATTCCTTGGATTCCAATGGTCTCTTACATCATAGAGGACACATTTATGTACCCTCTTCTGGGGAATTGTGTGAGTCTTTTATGCTAGAGGCTCATAGGGCCCCTTATGCAACACATCTCAAAGTTAAGAAGATGCATGCCGATTTGAGACAACTTTATCATTAGCTAGGCATGAGATTGTAGATTGTAGAGATGGTAGCTAAGTGCCTTGAGTGTCAGAGGGTAAAGGCAAAACACCACCATCCAGGTGGTCTTCTTCATTTGCATGATGTACATGAGTGGAAATGGGACACCATTTTTATGCACTTTATTGTTGGTCTTCCTACACCATCTCTCCATCAAGATGCCATCATGGTGATAGTTGATAAGTTGACCAAGGTGGCTCATTTCTCACTCATATGTACTACCTTTATTGCACCAGTTATGGTATAATTTTTCTTGTGAGATATAGTTAGACTTCATGGTGTACCTTGTAATATCATCTCTGATAGAGATTCTCTTTTCACACCATCATTTTGGAGAGAATTGCAGGTAGCTATGAGCACTAGGCTCAATTTTAGTACAACCTATAATCATGAGACATATGGACAAACTGAAAGGGTCAATCAAGTGTTAGAGGACATGCTACGCATGTATGTGATGGATCATCAGACTTGTTGGGAGGAGTACCTACATCTAGTTGATTTTGCCTATAATAATGGGCATCATATGTCATTGGGTATGCCTCCCTACCAGGCTCTTTATGGAAGACCATGCAAGACACCATTTAGTTGGGATAGGATCAAGGATAGAGTTTCCATTAGTCCAGAGTTAGTCAAAGATATGAAGAAACAGGTGACCTTGATTAGGCAATGCCTTAGAGAGGCACAGGATAGGCAGAAGAAGTATGCATATGCGAAGAGGATAGATCGAGCTTACTTGGTTGGTGATAGAGTCTTTTTGAGGGTGTGGCTACATAAGAGTCCAATCCATTTTGGAAAGGGTTCTAATGCATTTTAGTGAATTATGTGAAAATATTATGTAATTGTGAGTGTTTGATGATATGTACAGTTTATGTTATTTACCTTGTTATGTTATTGGACCTACTGATGTTTGCAATGAGTGTGTAGGAGATTAACCATGGTATTAAATGCGGGGAAACAAAGAGTGAAGCTATGTTATAAATTGTAAATCCAAGGTTCTTCTAGTGAAGAGACATGAACCTCATTCTCTTGTGTTTTATTCATAATATTATTTGTTGAATGTTGTATTTAATTAAGTTAATTGTTTTATGTTAGTCATGTTATGTGTGAATGGGTTGGAATTAATGCAGTGTCACTTGACACATGGGTGTATGCAGTGTAGGCATGACTAACCCCTTTAACTAGGATAAGTATAACACCAACTTGAGGGTTAACTTGTAGAGTCTCCATGCTCACCTAGGGTGTAGGAAGTTCTAGATGGGTCAAAGATGGGTAAACTCATAGGTTAACTTCAAGTGAAGTTTTGGAGGGTCTAGGAAGCTTCTAGGCGGAAGTTGGGGTCAAATTTAACTACCCCACTAGGTATAATTAGGGTTTGGGGTTAAATTTTGGTCATTAGAAAGCCCTAGACTCGTAAATGAACCTCCTAAAGTACCCCCAAAGTCAAGATCCGAGTTTAGGAGTTTGAGGAAATTGAGCAACCATCTTCTCAACTCCATATAGTCTTCAAACCTCATTTATGAAGGGAGGAAGATATTTGGAGTAATGGTGAAGGTACCCTTACATTTATGGTTGTAGTTAGTGGTGGAGTTAGAGAGCCTATTAGAGGGATTTTGAGGAGTCTTCCTAGGTTGATCACCCACTCTCTACCCTTAGGGACTTACTAGTTGGAAGGACTTGGAAAAAGGATAAATGGAGAAATCTCTTCTCAAAATTTTAAAACCTTAAGGTTTGGAGCTAGGTTGGTGCTCAAACTCATAGTTTTTATGTTTTGTAAAATGAATAGATTGCATATACTTTCATCAAGGTTATTCAATTTTCTTATGTGTTGTAGTACTCTTAAAATTGTGTTATCTTGTTGTTATTATTTTGTTTTTTTCTTTTTAAGGGATTTTTCAAGGCACACTCACCCTTGGGAGGGAAGAGTAACCTTGGAGGGTAAAAGGATTAAGTGAAAATCATATTAGTGTAGAGTTTCCCCTTGTGTGAGAAGGATAAACATGGATGCCTTATACTTCATGATACCAAGTTTTTCCTATGGGAAATTTGGGGCTATAAGGAGTGTTCTTGGCTTGAAGCCATAATTTTGTTGTGAAGATGGTTTTAGGAAGGATTTTGAAGTTAGCCCATGTGTGGCCTTTGGATCCTTCATTTTGACTTGGTTTCTCCTAATAGGTATGGTCCACTTTCACCCTTTGTTTAATGGATTTTTAAAGCCTATGTGTTAGCCTTGAGAATGGGAATTTTAAGTGTCCTTGCTTATCATAAGTTATTTTAGGTTTGTATGAGATGTTCCCTTTTTTCTCTTTGTTCCCCTAGCTCGGGGGTAACCATGTAATGGTCTAGGTTGGGAGGTGAACCTCCATGGTTAAAAATGTCTTCTTGCAAGTTCTTAGCTTGGATTTGGAGGAGCCATGGAAGTTTTTCTTCATCACTCTCCCTATTTTGTGATGTTGGAACTTTCCTAGCCTTATGGATTTTGTAAAACCTTCAAGGATGTAAAAGAAATATGTTATTGTTTCAATAAATTTAAGTTTTGTAAATATGTTCCTTATTTGAATATGAAAGAAGGATTGTTTACAATATACATGAATGAATATCATATTTGCTAAAGATTTTAAAGTTGTTCCTAAAATTATAACTCAATATGCTATTGAAATTGTTCTTAAAAGTTATTTCATTCTCCTAAATTAATTAGTTCTAATTCTTAAAGATAATTAAGTTAGAATACTCGTTCATTTTAAGACATCAATTAGGTCATGTCTAAATATATGAAGATTAGTTTCTTGTTTACAAATGCTTTAAATTTCAAGTATTTACTTACAAAGGAATTATAGTTACAAATGTTTAAGTTCTTTTTTTAAAAATTACTTTTCCAAATTTTCTTTGAAGTATATAAATCTATGTAAAGATTAAACTAAAGTAAATAGAAAAAGAATAAACTTTGGTTAGAAATAAACTTGCAATCTATTAGTTGTAATTATTGAAATATATATTGAAATAATACTTAACTCTTTATATAGTTTATACAAAAATAATTCAGGATTCTTGATTTATCATAAAGTAGAATAAATTTAAAAGTTGTTTTTAAAGGATTAATTTGGTACAATTGATATCTATTTAATCCCCTAAGTAAGAAATAAATTTATATATTTAAAAGACATAAATATATATAATTTCTTTTAAAAATTATATATATATGTGTGTGTGTGTGTGTGTGTGTGTGTGTGTGTGTTAGATCTTTTTTTGCAAAAGTAATAGACTATGTTTTAATTTTGTTTATTCAAAAAAAACTAGATAGATAAGCATATATTTACAAACCAAAATATGGCCTATAAAAAAAACTCATTATATATATTAGTATTTAAGTTTAAAATATATATATGTATATGTATATGAATGTTTTTTTTTTTAAAAACAGAGACCTTTACACAATTAATTAAGCCTTTGATAACATATTTTAGTAGTATTATAAAATTTATATATTATAAACCCTAATAAAATTAATAATAATAATAATAAAATTAAATTAAATTTCATAGTTAAAATATATTAAATAAAATAACATTACTTTATTGAGGGGAGACTAAGGAGTAAAGCTCCACCCGACCTCACCTCCCTTGGGACTTGGGAGATCACAGCTCCTAGTTTTGGGAGACTGCAGCCCCATATTCATGGGAGTCTGCAGCTCCCAAGTGGTGGTTTTTTCCCCTTAATGGGGGCTTGCAGCTCCCCAAATGGGAGGTTTTGTCCCCATTACTGTGGCTCGTAGCTCCCACAAAAGGAGACTGTGGTCCCCTTATCATATTTACTGTTGAGAAGAAACACTTCAAATTTTAATTTTTAAATAAAAGATTAAAATAGAAGTCAAAATAAAATTAATAAATTATAAAAGTAGCATCAATCAATTACCCAGTCTCGTGAGTGGATAAGGGACTGAGGTAGAATTTAAAAATAAAAAAAAGATAAACACAGACTGTGGTAAATATAAATAACACATTGTTGAAAAGAAATAGGTAAATAAGTAAATAAAAAAAAGAGCTTTTAAGATTAATTTAGGCCTATATATATAATTCAGAACAACAAGCTACTGTGAATTTTTATATGAAAATAGAGACCAAATTAAAACAGAGATCTTATATGGATCTATTTGAATATATATATATATATATATATATATATATATATATATATATATATATATATATATATATATATATATATATATATATATATATATATATATATATATATATATATATATATATATATATATATATATATATATATATATATATATATATTCAACGTTCAAGCTCCATCCTCCATTAATGGAGACTTTTAATTCTCCAAGCAACTTGAAATGGAAACCAAAAATCAAATCATTAGTGTGCAACCCAAATTAGAAAATACGAATTAGTTGAAGATTTTATAGTGAATTTCAATCATGGACCTTAAAATATTATCCATGTCACTTTAGTTGGCAAAGTTGAATAAAATTTTGATTTGATTTCTTTCTTTAATGTTTTGACTTTAGGGCACTAAGGGGAAACTTCCAAATTTATTACCGCTTAGTTGTCATGTTTGACCATTTAGGAAAGATTTGATTTTACTATACACGTTAAATTCTATTACACGTAGAAAATTTTAATTTAAATATTTGGTCTTTCAATAGTTTAATTACTTAATATTTTGGATCCAATGTTGCATAAAATATAGTAAGTTGAGTTGATAAATTAAGTCACCTTTTGTATGGTTATTTGTTTAACTAATCAAGTTAGGATTAGGGTAATTAGATCAGGGTTATTAGCAGTACCCTTAAATGTATTAGTGACCCCAATATTTGTTACACTATTTAGTTTCCCTTTTTAATCATTTTGATAAATGATTAAATTTAAAGGTTGAGACTATAGTGTAATAAAATTTTGGGCGTTCCTCATTAAATTAAATTTAAATAAGAATTATTAATCCAATAGTTAATTAATGTTAATTATTATGGCAGAGTTATCACACATCGAGTTCTTGCACCCTAGCATGAATTTCTAGGCAAACTGAATTTGACACCTTTATTAAATCTAGTTCTTGGAGATAACATCTAGGGATTTTATAAAGTCAAACTTAGTCAACTTCTTCTAATATGGATTTTGTTAACTTTATTATTTAGGCCTTATCATAGAAAAGTGAATTCTTGAGGGAGGTTGACCCAGTCAAACTTGGACATGATTCCCCTCAAACATATTTTTTTATACACATCCCTTGACTGTAAATTACAAATGTTTAGATACCCTAGTCAACTTGATGTTAGTTTTAGAAAAAAATTGATTGTTGTGTTTTGCTCATTTTTCGAGCATGACAAGAAAAACACACTGACATTGCTAGTAGGGCTAAAAGATGCTTGGTTTTCAAATATCGCATACTACCTGACATATGGCGAGTGCCCTGAGAATTTGACTAGCAAGGAGAAAAGAAACCTAAGACTTAAGTCTGCAAAGTATGTGATAGTTGATTATATACTATACAAGAAGGGATTAGATGGAATTTTCTCTAATGTGTTGATGAAGATGAGAAAAGATGGTTATTTCAAACCTTTCATAATGAGGCTTGTGGAGGACACTATTCATCTACTGTCACAACATTAAAAATCCTCAAAAACTATTACTATTGTCCAAGGATGTTCAAGAATGCTTACAAGTGGGTAGGTTAGTGTGAAAAATAAAAGTTATTTGCTAGAAGACCTCAATTGGAAGTGCTTCCTCTAAAACATGTCATCATAGAAGAATCTTTCAAACAATGGGGCTTGGATTTCATAAAACTATTGAATCCACCATCCAACGCAGGTCATACCCACATCTTAATAGCCACAGACTACTTCACCAAGTGGGTAGAAGAGGTCCCTATCAAGAAAAAAACTTTTGAAGTAGTTTGTGCCTTTCTAAAAGAAAATATATTTGTCAAGTTTGGAAAACCAACAAAAATAGTGGTTGATAATGCATAGAATTTCTCTTCGAGTGAGCCAAAAATATTCTATTATGGTAATGGAATACAACTCTCGCACTCCTCAGATTCTTTTCCCCAAGGAAATGGACCAGCTAAGTCCACCAATAAGAACCTCATCTCCATAATGAAGAAATTGGTCAGCAAAAATATGAAGGACTAGCACAAGAGGCTTTATGAAGCAATGTGGGCCGATAGAACATCACCCAAGAGAGCTCTTGGAATGACATATTTTGAGATGGTGTATGGAACATAGGCTCAATTATCTCTACCTCTTGAGTTGGCATTTGCTAAATTACAGAAAGTGATAGAGGATGAAGTTTTTTAGGATGCCTTAGAGAAAAGAATCCTTTACTTGGCTAAAATTGGAGAAGAAAGAGAAAGTGTAGTGGATCATACCACTATTCACCAAGCTAGGGTGAAGAAAATCTTTGATTGTAGAGCCAAGCCAAGGAAGTTTATGGAAAGAGACAGGTGTAGACTATGATTTTGAACCTGTTACCTGTCTTGAAAGGCTGAAACATTCAAACATTAGACTAATCTAACATGTTCATGAACTAAAAAATAGCATAAGACATGAAAACAAAACCAAAGCCACCTCAAGATTGTTGCTAAAAACAAGTGCTATAGAGCAAATGTTTGATTCGCTTCAATTAGAGGGATGTGGGTGTGCTCTCAAATGCATGGAGAGGGATTTATGGTGATGCATAAATGATGAGAAAAGCTTGAAATATGAACTAAGATTAATCCATTAAGCTATTCTAAGATGTGTTAGAAAGCATAAAAAACATGAAGAAATCTAACAATTAAGATGTATGCTAAGATGATCTAGCTAAAAATGCTCATGATAACAATGCATAAATGATAAAAACTAAGCTAATAATTTGCTCTTGGAAGGAGGAGTATTTATAGGATTTCCTAAGGGCTTGGGTTAGGAAGAAAGGTTAGAGTTTGGGGTAAGGTTAGGGGTTGAGTCAAGGGGATAAGGATGAAGACTTTCTAGAAGAGTCTAGGCTTTCTAAGGATAAATATGGAATTTAGGAGATAAATAAAGATTTACTTATCTCAAAAGCTTTAATGAGTTTGAGGCTCATTAGGGGAAGGGTTATCTCCTTGTGACAAGTGTCATAAGGGGATTGGGTTGAAAGATGGGAGGAATGTGCACAATTTGGGAAATGTGCCTAAGGTCAAAGGGTGTAAGAAAGGGGTGAGGGGCTTCTTAAATGCATCATAAATGCATGTAAGAGGGATAAGGAGGCTTTAAATGCATCATAAATGCATGTAAGAGAAGCCTCTAGAAGTTTGTTGACTTTGGTTAAAGTTTAGGAGTTGGCTAATCTTGGTTAGGGAATGTGACAAGGTTAGGGAGGTGATTAGGATTAGGATTAGGATTAGGACTTTCTAGAAGAGTCTAGCACTTCCTTAGGATAAATAAGGATTTTTAGGAAATAGATAAAGATTTATTTATTTCCATGGGTTTAGGTTTGAGAAAATTTATTAAAATAAATTTAATAAACATAAGGATTAAATATTTAATCTTAATTAAATATTTTGAGTTGGGGTTAGGGTTAGAAAATGATGGGATTAGCCTTTTAATCGAAATTAAAGAGGGTTTTAGAAGATTTTGGAAGAGGTTAGTGGTCTTAAGGAAATTGGCCAAGTTTTGGTCAAAAAATAAATTAATTATTTTTTGGGGGATTTTTGGTCAATTTATTAATTAAAATAATTAATAAATAGGGGATTAATGTTTAAATAAGATTTAAACATTTTTGGGAGGGATTTCTTAATTAAATATTTTTAATTAAGAAAAAGGGATTTAATGACATAAAAATAAATTAATTAATTAAATAATTAATTAATTAATAAATGATGATGTCATCAAGGATTTTTCAGAAAATAAAAATACTTTATTTTCTAAAGGATTTTTAGGTGTCTACATTTTGCCCCTCTTTGATGCGATGCTGCAAGTGGCATGGCTTCAAAGACAAGAAAATAAGATGCCCAAGGCTAGAATTTAGAGGAAAAAGGGATTGTGCCCCCTCGAGAAAATAACGCAAGGAGTAAACATTGTGAAATTTTCTCGAAAGGAAACAGAGAAGGAAGGACCTAGGAAGAAGGGGAGATAAATAACCAAGCTTCCAAGAGCAAAGATGAGTGAATGCAAGATGAGATGGAATGCAAAATGCAGGATGCAGCTACATGAGGATGCAAGATTAATCTATATGATGCAGGATGCAGGGGAGATGGGGAAGCTCCAAGTGCAAATGTGGAAAGCGCAACCTAGTTTAATATAGCAATGCTAGAGACTTGCCAAGGATACTGGGATCACGAGGCCTTGTCACCAGCGTTGCATAGGACTGACGCGAAAAAGACATGCAGGGTTGCCCCAACATCGCACATGAAACCCGAAGGAGGCATGGTGGAAATGATGCTGAAGAAACCACAAACACACGACTGACTCACAGGCAGAAGCAAAAGATCAAAAGACCTTGCCCCAGATGATCCTCATTTGCAGCACACCATGATATAAAGGATCGTGGTGACGTTGAGTAGAGAACAATGAGAAGCTGTAAAAGATTAACAAGACCCAAAGGACAAAATCCAAGGTCAAAATGAAAACTCCAAAAAGACATCCTTTGCCAAGGAGAGAGATTTGATTTGATTGATGGCGGGAAGATTGGTCTGAACGTGTGGAAGGATACATCGACACGGACCTGGTGTGCTTGGTGGAAGATTGGATCTGACAGGAGGAAGGATACATCCTCAAGGACCCGCGGATTGATGAGAGAATGAGTGGTGTTGTTCGCTGGCAAATGACGAAGTTAAAGAATAATCACGGTGATCAAGAATAGTCGACAATTGAGGTTGTTGAAGTACAAGGCTGGGTAGGACAAAGTGTGCTGATCAAAATGCTACTGCAGGACTGACAAGGACTGATGTATAATGGACGGGAAAAGATATACAATGGATATGTACAAAAGCTCAGGATTGGGGATAGGAAGATCTCGCTATACAGGATAGAGTACAAGATATATGCAAGATATGGTACAAGATATGTGCAAGATATGGTACAAGATATGTGCAAGATATGGTACAAGATATGTGCAAGAGGGATTGTGGTGTTGCTGAAGGTTGATGGAAAAAGGAATGCTGGGGGATGGTGGATGGGGATGGGAATGGGAGAAAAAGGACTGAGATGGTGGGATGGAGGATGGGAGTTTGATAGATAATGACTCGGTCCATTATGTATGGTGCCTGTTTGCCAAGTTTTCACCACCATACTTGTCCAAGGCGCTTGAATTGCCAAGTTTTTACCATTGGATGATTTTTTTTCTTTTCTTTTTTTTTTTTTTTTTTTTGCTTTTTTTTTGCTTTTTTTGCTTTTTTGATTTTTCAATTTTTCAATTTTTTTTTAATGGATTTTCTGAATATGTAGGATCTGGTTCAGGCATAGAACCTCTTCAGATGTATGATGTTGATTGGATCATTCAAAGGCTCTCCTTCTGGTGTAGATAGCTGATAAGCTCCAGAGCCGAAGCATGAGGTGACCACATAGGGGCCCAGCCAAGTACGCTCAAACTTGCCTTTCTTTTCACGATTTTCTTGGACCTTTTGATTTTCTTTGAGAACCATGTCACCGACTTGGAACTATCTAGGATGGACCTTCTTGTTATAACTCCTTTTGAGTCGATTCTGGTATGCAACCAGGTGATCATATGCTTGCTGTCTCTTTTCATCTAACAGGTCTAGCTGTGTGAGACGGGCTACACGATAATCTTCATCAGTGGTGTAGTTCTTCATGGAGACTCGCAATGAGGGGAGCTCGACGTCGATCGGCAGAATGGCTTCAGCACCATATTCAAGGGAATATGGGGTGGTGCCTGTGGGAGTACGATAGGAAGTGCGGTAGGCCCAAAGGGCAGGATTGATTTGGAGGTGCCAGTCATGACCAGAATCATTGACAACCTTCTTGAGGATTTTCAAGATAGTTTTATTGGTTGCCTCAACTTGGCCATTTCCTTGAGGGAAATATGGACTAGAGAAACGGTGATGGATGTGGAGTCTGGCACACAAATCATCCACATGCTCATTTTCAAAAGGTGTGCCATGGTCTGTGAAGATGGTAGATGGTATGCCGAAGTGACAAATGATATGATAGAGGATGAACTTGGATATTTGGATGCCAGTAGTTAGCGTGAGTGAAATCGCTTCAACCCATTTGGTAAAGTACTCTATGGTTGTTATGATATACTTGTGTCCATCCGAAGAGAGGGGGGTGATCAAGCCAATGAGGTCGAGGCCCCAACATGAAAAAGGCCACGGTGGTGCGATAGGCTATAGATCCTATGCTGGTGCATGTATCAAATTGGCATGCTGTTGACATGGGAGACATTTCTTGACAAATTCACACGCATCATGTTCCATTGTTGGCCAATAATATCCAACTCTAAGCAGCTGCTTTGCTAGAACCATGCCACTCATGTGGGCACCGCAAATTCCAACGTGAACTTCTTGTAAGGCCAGGATAGCCTTGTTTGAATCTAAACATCTAGATAGGACATTGTGATACCCGCAACGATATAGGGTGTTGGCTACAAGAGTGTAGCAGGAAGCTCTACGAATAAGGTTTTGGCGTTGTTTATTGGTGAGATGGGGAGATATGATACCATTTTTTAGATATGCATGGATGTCATGGTACCATGGGGATTGGGGACCAACCTAGACACACACCATGTTTGCATCGGTGTTCTCATAAGCTGGCAAGTGTAGCTGCTCAACTAGAAATTCATATTGTGTTGCGTCACGTGGGATTTCCAATAAGGATCCGATGGTTGCCATTGCATCTGCTGCTTTGTTTTGAAGTCTTGGGATCTGTGTGAACTGTAGATGTAGGAAATGCTCTTGCAGTTTGTCCACTAGCTCTTTGTAAGGTAGCAACTTGTCATCCTTTGTCTGATATTCATCTAGGACTTGTTTGATAATCAGCTGTGAATCTCCAAATACTTGTAATTCTGTGATATTCCACTGAATGGCTATTCTGAGACCTGAGATGAGTGCCTCATATTCTGCAATGTTGTTGGTACATGGGAATCCCAATTTGAATGATTTTGGGATGTAGTCACCGTGAGGTGTGACAAATAGGATTCCTGCCCCTGATCCATGTGATGTGTAGGAGCCATCAAAGTATAGTTTCCACATGGGCTGCTCTTCAATCATGCATAAGTGTTCATCAAGGAATTTCATGATTAGTGGATAGGCATCCACCAGTGGTGCTTCTGCTAGCTGATCGGCAATGACTTGCCCTTTGATTGCTTTGCGATCAATATATTGGATGTCAAACTCACTGAGTATCATGACCCATTTTGCTATACGGCCTATGAGAGTTGTCTTTGATAGTAGATATTTGAGGGGGTCCACCTTTGAAATGAGCTTGATTGTGTGACTGAGCATGTAATGTCTAAGCTTTTGAGTGGCAAAGACCACTGCAAGGCATGCTTTTTCCATAGGTGAATAATTAAGCTCATATCCGACAAGAGTTCGACTGATGTAATAGATGGCTCTCTCCTTGTTGTCATCATCATGCTGAGCTAAGAGTGCCCCCAGTGCTGTAGTGGTTGCCGAGATGTAGAGTATGAGAGGGCATCCTGGAATTGGTGGTACTAGGATTGGAGAATTGGCAAGATACTCCTTGAGCTTATCAAAGCTTCTTTGACATATGGGATCCCATTTGAAGCTTGTGTCTTTGCATAGGAGATGCGTAAAAGGTTGGCACTTGTCTGCTAACTGAGAAATGAACTGACGCACTAATTGAAGCTTTCCTTGTAGGCTTTTGAGCTGTTTGAGTGTTCTTGGTGGAGGTATCTCTGTTATTGCTTTGACCTTCTTGGGGTCTATCTCTATGCCTCGTCGCAATACTATGAAACCTAGGAGCTTTCCAGATGTAACACCAAAGACACATTTCTTTGGATTAAGCTTTAAGCCATAATGATTCAGATGATCAAACACACGCTCTAAGATGTTGAGGTGTTCATCCCTTGTTTTGGATTTTGCAAGGATATCATCCACATAGTCTTCAAGGATCTTGTGGATCATGTCATGGAAGATCACTGTCATTGCTCGCTGATATGTTGCTCCTGCATTCTTTAGCCCAAAGGGCATCATATTGTAGCAGAAGGTGCCCCATGGAGTTGTGAATGCTATTTTATGTTGATCTACTTCTGCTATATGAATCTGGTTGTAGCCGGAAAAGCCATCCATGAGTGATAGCATTTCGTGGCCCGCTGTAAGGTCTACGATCATGTCTATGTTAGGTAGCGGGAAATCATCTTTAGGACATGCCTTGTTCAAGTCCCTAAAATCTGTGCATATTCTGATGTCTCCTGAAGGCTTTGTGATAGGTACCATGTTGGAGATCCAATCTGAGTAATCTATAGCTCTAATAATCTTTGCATCTAGGAGTTTTTCTAGTTCTAATTTTACCAATAGAGCTACTTTGGGATGCATTTTACGTAGCTTCTGCTTTACTGGCTTGACATTAGGATCCACTGCTAGATGATGAATGACAAGATTAGGATCAAGCCCAGGCATGTGTGCATATGACCATGCAAAGTTCATAGTAGCTTCTTGAAGTAGCGCCGTGAAAGCCATTTCTTCACCTTCTGTCATGTTAGCTGTAATGTAGGTGATCCTCGGACATTCCTCTGTACCTAAGTTGACTGGCTTGGTTTCTTCTATGATGATAGGTGATTGCTCAAGTCTGTAATCCTGGAGGGGAGGAAGAGGCAAGGCTTCATCTTCTAGTGCCTGAATTGCCAAGTTTTCACTAGAAGATACGCCCTTTGTTTTTACTATTTTGGAATCAGAATGTGCCCCAGAAGGGTTTTCACATAAAGACTCATGATGTTCTTTTGCTTTATCATTTTTGCAACTAAAGCTTGCCTCTTCCCCAAAATATCCTTTTGGGTGAAGCGTATAAACAGATGTCGATGTTGGATCCTGGTTGACTGCTGGATCTGATGCCCCCATGAATTCTAGGAGTGCTTGTGCACTTTGGAACTCGTCGATGTGTGCGATGCTTGGTTGGTCCCAAGTTATGAGTTTAGGGTGTGTGAGGGGAAGGTCTATGAGGTTGATGGATAGTTGTTGGAGGATAGAAGTCCCTAGGAGGGTGTCGTCGGCAAAGATATCATCGTAGGATGGGATGTCTTTCTCTTCGGGGATGTCTTTGATTTCCATGAGGTCATCCTGGCTATTCGAGAAGTTAACGCTAGTCATGTTGGTGCCCTCAGTTGTGGTATTGGGCTCTTGTTTGGGCAGGCGAGGGATATTAAAGCCAAGTCCTCGATGTTCAAGATTTTGTGATGGTGTGATAGGAAATAGATTTCCATCTTCTTGTGGTCCTAGACCACCGCCTTGATAGTTATATTGTTCTGTGACATTCTTGTATGGGATTGGATATTTCTCTTTGAAGTACTCAAGAAGTTGCGTGTCACGGGATGGGGGATCTTTGTACAACCATCTGTTGATATCCGGCTCCATCTCTTTGCTGTTTATGGTACCATGTGACTCAAAAATCATATTTCCTATTTGCTTGAGCTTATGATGTTCCTCAACAGGCTTTCTATGATAACTTGGGTGCCCTTGAGTATGTGGATCATGTGGGAGAGCCCCTACAGCAAATGCATCGTGTAGGCTATATTTACCACAACCCTGGTTGTTGATCTTGATGGATGAGAAGGTGGAAGAGAGGATAGTCTCTGGATCGCGATGGGATCGGGATGAGCTGGAACTGGCAATAGAAGTGCCAATATCGGTTCCAGGACAATGAGTGGAATGAGGGAAGGATGCTTCCATCGCACGGCAGTATGCGAAGGGTTGGGGGTTAGCATGGATGGTAACCTCAGTGCCTTGATGCGGAAATTTGATGCACTGATGGTAAGTAGATGGTACAGCCTTAATGGAATGAATCCATGGTCGGCCTAGGAGGATATTAAATGGTAGGTCAAGATCAACAACATGGCAAATAGTATTTTGTGTTGCTGGGCCCAGTTGAATGGGAAAAGTAATGGTACCTTCTGAGGTACACTCCAAGTTATCATAGGCTTTGATAGTGATCACTTCATGTGCTATATCAGCTTGGGTGAACCCAATCTACTGAATGAATTTTAAAGTACACAAGTTTAGAGCTGAGCCATTATCTACTAGGACCTATTTGATAGCGAAGTCTCTGACCATGACAGCAATGCGGAGAGGGAGAGTATGGTCAGGAGCGACATCTGGTATATCAGATTCTTTGAAGGATAAGGCACATGCTGCTGATAGGTGTCCCACAAGAGTTTCAAACTGAGTTGTGTTAATGTCTGTGGGGACATGGCCTTCTTTTAGAGCTTTGTCCAGGATCTCCTGATGGATGGGTGATGTGCGGAGCAAATCCAAGATAGATATTTGGGCTGGCATGTTCCCAAGATGCTCTATGATATTGTATTGTGCACTTAGTGCATTATGCTGTGTTGTGAGTGCATTTGATACTGGCCTGGTGTTAGACTGTGCTGTGGATGTAGTAGATGTTGGCCTTGGAGGAGCAGCTGATCTCGGAGGAGCACCGGCAACAGTTATCCTACTACAGCGGGTAGTTGCAGCACATTGTTGATCTGGCCCTCTGACGTGGATGGTATTGATGGTGGGCTCATCTTGGATGGGCTCAACTTGAGTTATGCATCCAACATACTTTTCATAGTTGATGTAGGCTGCTGTGTGATCTTCTTGCTTGCCTTTGCCACGATTTTGGGGCTGATTGACATTGGCTTGATTCTTCTCGGTATTGTGTTGAGGGAACACATTTTGATATATTTGCAAACTGGCGTTGGGTGAAGCTTGAGCTGGTGCATTGACCTGGATCTCCTTGTGATCAATGAGATCCTGGATGTAGTTCTTAAGCCACATGCACTTCAATGTTGTGTGCCCCTTCACACGATGGTAATCACAGTATTCATGTTCTTTATACTAATCAGACTTTGGTGTGTTGTCATCCTTCTGTGGGATGGGTGGATATGTGATCATATTTTCCTTGGCTAGCCAATAAAAGATCTGATCCAGAGGCTCACCCAAAGGTGTGAAAATCCTCTTTGGATTGTTTTGATTGTTGGGCTTGTTCTGCCTTGGGGCAACGTTAACTGTGTTAACAGGATTGCCTTGACGTGCTGGCTGTTGCTATTGGTATTGCTGCCAATACTGTTGCACAGGTGGTTGATGAGCTTGAGGAGGCTACTGATAAATAGGTGCTTGATATGCGGGAGCTGGTGGTTGCTGATAGATGGGCACTTGTGGTGGTTGGTATGTTTGAGCTGGTGTAGGACTAGCCACAATGAATTGTACATTCTTAGTGTCAGTGGCTCCATCTGTAACAACATTCTTGTTACGATTCCAATAATGGGATTTATCATTGTTGGGTTTGTTCTTGGAATCATCCTTGAAGTGACGAATAGTGCCTTCATCTAGGAGAGCTTTCTCGATGCCTATGCCTTTGCTCTTGATGTCTTGGTATGTCTGGAGATAGTTCATTTGCATGTGATGGGATAGCTTTGGATGCAGGTTATCAATGAAGATCTTTGTTAGATGCTTCTCTGGCGGCTGATATGATAACCTGGTTGTAAGATTCTGCCATCTTTGCAAGTATTCTGCAAGGCTTTCTCCATATTTTTACTTTGAGTTGCATAGGTCTAGCAAGGACAACTCATTCTCCACATTATGGGCATAGTGTGTGATGAACTTCTCAGAGAGTTTAGCAAAGGTTTTTATTGTCCCATGTGGTATTTTGTAAAACCACTCAACAGCAGTTCCTCCCAAGCTTTTGGGAAACAGGCACAGGAGATAGTTATCACTGTAAGCCACTTCTTGGCACGCCATGTAGAACTCTTTGATATGGTTTACTGGATCTCCTTTCCCCTGATACTTGTCGAACTTGGGCATCTCAAAATGCTTGGGGAAAGGGATAGTTGCTATGGACCGATCGAAGGGATATGAGCACACCTCTTCGAACTTGTATGTTTTATTCTTTATTCCACTTTGTAGCTCCTTTAGAGCATTTTTCATTGCTTCCCACTCAGCATTGAGTGGCGAGGGAACTGGGACTTCTGCTTGTGATGGAAGCTATGGAACTAGATATGGCGCTTGCTGTGGATAAATGGGTTGGAACTGATTTTGGGGCAATGGTTGCTGGGGATATTACTGGTGTGGCATAGGGGGATATTGTGGTAAATGATATGGAATCGCTTGATGTTGTTGAGCTGCTTGCTATTGTTGAACTGGCGGTTGTTGTGGGACTGCTTGCTGATATTGGACATTTGGAACTTGCTATTGTAACTGATGGGTGGGAACTTGTTGTTGCTGGGGGATGATAGGGATTTGTTGCTGGGGCTGATAGCAAGGGACTTGCTATTGTTGAGGAATGATAGGTGTTTGCTGAAAGGGGACATGTGGTTGCTGTGGGGGAGGCTGTTGGAATGATGCTGCTTGGGGGTATGATGGTGGTAGTTGCTGAGGTTGGCTTTGGGTTTGGCTGATATAAGTTGGGTGCATGCCTGTGTTACTTAGAGGTGGAACAGATGTGGGGAAGCTAGAAGCAAAGGGTGATGGGGTAAGATAGTTGGGGAAAGTTGGCTGTTGAGGTGGTGGAACTTGCTGGAAGGTATTTGGGATTTGGGACAAATAGCTTGAAGCCGGCGGTGGTTGGGGTAGTTGCTGCTGTGCTACTTGGGCGAAGGCGGTTTGTTGACTTGCAACCATAGATGTAGGGGATTGAGATGGGATCCCCCATGCCTTCATTTCTTCTTATGTAAGGCCCCACTAAGAGCTTGTGTTAGGGTGCACTGCAGCGGATGATGGAATGGTAGGAGCAATGGGAGCTTGGGACATGAATGATGGTTGAGAGAAAGGAGCTTGTTGAGGTTGTGGTTGAGCGGATGCTGGTGAGGAGGAAAATGAAGGAAACACCCAAGAGAAAGATGAGGTTGGAATGGGAAGCGATTGCGCTAACCCCAAAGAAGAAGGTACAAGTGCTTGGGGGGTGAAGGGTGATAGTGCTCCTTTGATGGTGAAAGGCATTTCTTGACTTGCTGATGGTGGCGAAGCTTTTGGTGTAAAAGCTTGCGTGAGAGGTGAAAGCTGACTTTGGGTTAAGCATTGGATTTGGGCTTGGGCAGCCATAGCAAATGATGAAGCAAAAGGGGTAGGAGATGGAGCGGATGGCACTGCAGCTTGTGTTGCAGGACTGGCGAGGCTTCCTTGCAAGAAAATGGGAATGGTGGAAAGCTCTTGGGGTGTTTGCATGATAGGATCGGGGAATGATTGGACAAATGGAGAATATACTTGTGCTGGAACTTGGATAGTATTGATGGGGATGCGTGAATAGAGAGATGGTGGGATGGAGGTACTTTCTGGCAGATAGTGGGCAAACGTGCTTTGCTGATGTTGCGGTACAAGGGCATTGGTCGCTGGTGGGCTTTCTGGAGGAATTGCAAATGCTTGGATTGCCAACAGGGATGAAGGGATGTTTGGATCTTCACATGGGTTACTGGCTTGGATCTGGGGATTGTAGGTCATCATGGCATTGGTGAAAAGGTTGGGATCGGATGAGGTTGTTGGTGGATAAGGATTCATGCTTCTTCTTTTTCAAGATCTGGTCTCAACAGGCATGGAGATGCAAGTGCTAAATGGATACAAGATGTTTGGCTAAAAGATGTTGATGGATGCAAAGTTGATGAACTTCTAAAGATGATGACTTTCTAGAATGCAATGCAAGGATGGATGAACTGCTCAGATTTGGATTAAGGATGGTGGAAGATTGGTGGGAGATGGTGGCAAATTGGTAAAAAAGCTTGGTGATGATGGGGGATTGGTGGGATGCTCTGCTTTGGGTCAAGATTGGGTGGAGGATTGGCGGGATGCTGGTGGAAGATTACTAAGTGTCAACAATGAGTTGTTATTTTTCCCTGATGGAGGATCAGTGATAGGATTTGGGCCAACCTAGGATAGACTGATGATCTTCGGTTAATTGGATGCTTATCAATACAAGCCAATCTCTTGCTCGAGATGATGAGGCTGTGCAAGGACAAGTTGGATTTCCTTTAGACAATGCTCTGTCAAAAAGGGGATGCTTTCTGATTTAGGATAAGGGATGGAAACAACTCAAAGGTTTTGAACACTAAGTGTTTGTAGATTTTGAATCTCTGGATTTGGTACAAAAGATGGTGGGTTATGATTTAGGTGATGGATGCTGGATTTTGGATGAAGGATATGGGATTCTGATGGTGGATTGCTGATGGAAAGATGGTGGAGGATGATGGAATAATGCTCTTTCTAAAAGGATGATGCAGATGCGACTGGGATGGATGATCTATGATGCTGCTAGGAGGATGATGGTGCATGCAACTAAGAAGGATTTCTAGGATGTAACTAAGGTTTGGTGATGATGCAAAGATGAAACTAAGATGAAGCTAGGATGACGGACTACCGAGATAAGATTATGAGATCTAAAGGTAGAATGGACATGTGATGGATCCAGCTAATATTCTCTTTCAAGGTTGATGTAGCGATGGTTTACTCGGAAATGGTAGGCAAACTGTTTGACTCTTGCATTATAGCCAATATTATCAAGCCTTTCTTGATATTTTTCTTCTGCTTGGGTTGCTTGGACAAAGGATTGATGGCTTTTAAGGTTCCTTTTTGCAACTTTCTTCTCTTGATAATCTTTGGATTTGGGCAACTTAGCTTTTGGATGTTTGATCAAATTGGGCATATCTTTGGAAAATTCTGATAGGTTTGGTCTGAGAACAAAAGGCTCTTTGGCTATCTGATTTCTGCAAGATTTTCTGAATATCAATTTTGTTGATTGGTTTGATTTTCTCAAGTGGCAAAGGATAAATTAAAAAGACTTATGACAAAGCAATCTCCACAAAGGGCAAAGCAACCTTGCGGGATACAAACAAGATGACTGACTCTGATAAAGCTTTGAAAGTGTATGTTTCAACAAGTGTTTTCACGGAGTCTTTGACTGTCAAGCACTTCAAACAGATCTACCTAAGGAAGGTGAGTATCAAAATCGCTTGCCCATAGCTTGGTATCCCCTAGAAGGGAATACAAATGGTGAGTAATCTTGAGGCGACCTGGTAAACCCCTTGGAATCGGTCCTTGCACAAGGATTTTGATACTTTCAGATGTAGATAGGGTAGCCTCTATTTTATCAAGTTTTTAATAGTTCCGTGGAGTCTCCATACCCGGTTATGCTGACCGCCTGTGACTCACTTAAGAGCCTAGCCAACAACGCTGGGGGAGGAATATTTACCTTTCCCCAAATATTTGTATTTGGCACAAGACGCCCGGTGATTAGGAGATGTAAGTGAGTACTTTTTGCCTTCACTTTATTTATATACCAGCTGGGGGGGATACTGGTTTGAGGTCATTCTCTGAGGAGGAAGTGTTTTTCTCCCCGGACAGGCCTCGCTAAAAGTAGAACAAGTGAACTTTTCTGAGTCCAAATGTTCTACGTTGCTTACTTTAACAAGGATTTATAGAAAATGAAAGCTCCTAGATGCACATCAAGCAAGTTTGTTCATTTTTCCAATTTGATTAAGTGTGTTTGAACTTTGAAATTTTGAAGACACAAGTGCTTAAGGTTTGATTTGTTCTTTTTCCAAAAAGTAAGCGATTTGAGCGATTGCAAGTTCTTTCTTTGATCATTCAAGATTGAGATTGGCGTGTTGATTTAGAACTTTGAAGTGCTTTTTTTTTTGTCCTTTAAGACATTCAAGATTGAATTTGCATTTTGCTTGAATTGAAAAGGAGGGAATAGAGATGTTTGTTCTTTTAATGCATTCAAGATTGAGTTTAATTTTCAAATGGACAATGACTCTTTGAACTTAGCTTCATTCCTTTAGTTTCATTCAAGATTTGGTTTGCTCCATTTTAGACTTCAAAACAAAGTTGCCTAGATTTAGTTTGATGCATGAATTTTAAAAGGCATTCAAGATTTTGCAATAAGAGACTTGTTCACATCAATAACAAAGCTTTAGGACTGATTTAGGAAAATTTTGAAACCTTTAGGAAAGTTTAGGAACCAAATTTGAAAAATTTTAGCAAAGCTTTTTGATGATTTTGTTCCTAGTTTGCTTTGAGATTTTTAACAAAACTTTGAAGACATTGCAAATGAAGTTCTTTTTTAGCTCTCTTTGATGCTTTTTAATTTTGATTTAGGACCATTTAGGATGATTTTTTAGTTGATTTAGGAACCACTTAGCTTTCCAATGCAAACTTGATGTTCTTTTTATGCTCCCAAATCATAAAATATTCCTACTTTGCATGAATGCATTTAAAACCTTGATGTTGCAAGGATGCAAATGTTTTGATTGATTTTTTTCTTGTTTGTTAGAATAAATTTTGCAAGTTTTAGTTCTTAATGCATTTAAGAATGATTTGGGGGTTTATTTTAAGCACTAAAAAGAGGTTTGTATGATTTTGCTTCCTTATGGATTTTTTTGAGAAAAAAAAAATGGCCATGACCTTGCTAGAAGAAGAAGAAGTAGATGGAATAGAAGAATATAGACAAGAAGAGGAAGAAGAATTTGAAGAGATCCATCCACCTATAAGCTTGAAAATTTTGAAAACACTCCAAAATCTATCAGAATGTTTGCAAAGAACCTGTGAAGTGGGTCCCACCGGGCGTGCCAGAATGTAGACTATGATTTTGAACCTGTTACCTGTCTTGAAAGGCTGAAACATTCAAACATTAAACTAATCTAACATGTTCATGAACTAAAAAATAGCATAAGACATGAAAACAAAACCAAAGCCACCTCAAGATTGTTGCTAAAAACAAGTGCTATAGAGCAAATGTTTGATTCGCTTCAATTAGAGGGATGTGGGTGTGCTCTCAAATGCATGGAGAGGGATTTATGGTGATGCATAAATGATGAGAAAAGCTTGAAATATGAACTAAGATTAATCCATTAAGCTATTCTAAGATGTGTTAGAAAGCATGAAAAATATGAAGAAATCTAACAATTAAGATGTATGCTAAGATGATCTAGCTAAAAATGTTCATGATAACAATGCATAAATGATAAAAACTAAGCTAATAATTTGCTCTTGGAAGGAGGAGTATTTATAGGATTTCCTAAGGGCTTGGGTTAGGAAGAAAGGTTAGAGTTTGGGGTAAGGTTAGGGGTTGAGTCAAGGGGATAAGGATGAAGACTTTCTAGAAGAGTCTAGGCTTTCTAAGGATAAATATAGAATTTAGGAGATAAATAAAGATTTACTTATCTCAAAAGCTTTAATGAGTTTGAGGCTCATTAGGGGAAGGGTTATCTCCTTGTGACAAGTGTCATAAGGGGATTGGGTTGAAAGATGGGAGGAATGTGCACAATTTGGGAAATGTGCCTAAGGTCAAAGGGTGTAAGAAAGGGGTGAGGGGCTTCTTAAATGCATCATAAATGCATGTAAGAGGGATAAGGAGGCTTTAAATGCATCATAAATGCATGTAAGAGAAGCCTCTAGAAGTTTGTTGACTTTGGTTAAAGTTTAGGAGTTGGCTAATCTTGGTTAGGGAATGTGACAAGGTTAGGGAGGTGATTAGGATTAGGATTAGGATTAGGACTTTCTAGAAGAGTCTAGCACTTCCTTAGGATAAATAAGGATTTTTAGGAAATAGATAAAGATTTATTTATTTCTATGGGTTTAGGTTTGAGAAAATTTATTAAAATAAATTTAATAAACATAAGGATTAAATATTTAATCTTAATTAAATATTTTGAGTTGGGGTTAGGGTTAGAAAATGATGGGATTAGCCTTTTAATCGAAATTAAAGAGGGTTTTAGAAGATTTTGGAAGAGGTTAGTGGTCTTAAGGAAATTGGCCAAGTTTTGGTCAAAAAATAAATTAATTATTTTTTGGGGGATTTTTGGTCAATTTATTAATTAAAATAATTAATAAATAGGGGATTAATGTTTAAATAAGATTTAAACATTTTAGGGAGGGATTTCTTAATTAAATATTTTTAATTAAGAAAAAGGGATTTAATGACATAAAAATAAATTAATTAATTAATAAATGATGATGTCATCATGGATTTTTCAGAAAATAAAAATACTTTATTTTCTAAAGGATTTTTAGGTGTCTACAACAGGTTTTACTATGAGATAAAAGAAGAGAACCACATGGAGCTCATAGAAAGTTTGAGTCCCTATGGAAAGGACCCTTTGAAATCAGAAAATAACTCGGGCCTAACTCATTCAAATTAAGATATGGTGATAGAACTGAACTACCCCTATCCTTTAACGGGTAGGATCTCAAACTTTATTAGTTGTAAATATGTCCCTTTCTCTTCTACATATTTTTTTATTGTGCCTCAATTGTAGAGTTTTGAGTGTGTTTCTTAGTTTTTGTGTGTGCAAAAATAGAGATACTAAGTCCCTACTTATTCCCCCAGGGACCTAGTCCCCATTTGGAGCCACCTAATGCATACTTTTGGAGTCACCCTCTTTAAATTCAAGACTTGTGCAAAGCCTATACAAAAGTCCTTTTGCATATCTAGAACCTTGAACTTGAACCTCAAAAAAATTTGGTTCAAAGTTCAAGGACCATTTGGTTCCAAGTACAAGCCATCGGTGCCTTTGTATTCATTTAGTGTAATGTGAATTCTACACCATGAACTTTGAAATTGAACCTAAGGAAATTTATTTCAAGGTTCAAAATTAATTTTGTTCCCCCTCATGCCATCACAAGATACACTTAGTCTTTCTCGCGTCATGAAAGTTGCAATTGTTGAGCCTTGAACTTGAACCTGAAGAAATTTTGGTTTAATGTTCAAGGATTTTGTCAGTCATGTCATTTATGGGTCTTGGTTGTATTGGTCAGTCCCAAATATTCAGCATGATGAACATAGAACTTTGAACCCCACTTTCATGATTCAAAGTTCAAAGTTCAAAGTTCAAAGAAGTGATACGCCAAATCTAAACAACACGTGCCAAATCTTTATGTTACCTTGTGGGAAATCATTAAAAAGATGGGTATTAAATGTTGGGTGATCAAAGTAACATGTAATGAAAATGGAGTACATGTGAATTTTCATTCACATTAAAAGGGGGCAGGTGTCATGATATCAAGGCAAGTTTCCATAAAGAGAGGTACAATAGCCAAAGCAAATATACATTAAACATTTCTCTTTTGTTATCCTTGTTCACTCTATCTACACAAGCGCTTGATTACTACATAAAAATCCAAATAGAGGCATGGTAAATTATTCCTCTCAGAAGATGGGTACAGAAGCACTGATGAGTTTCAAGAAAACCCTTTAAGCAATTTCTTAATTTGAAGCTTGCATGTTCTAAAATTAAAGTTTTCCCAGTATTTCTGAGTTATCTCTACTCTTTTAGAAATCTTCGTTATTCTAGTCATGTCTTCCTCTAAATTGAAAATTTTTAGAGAAAATAAGCCCTCTCCCATAACCAGTTGTCTTCTAGAAATGGGAGACACAATCCTAGTAGGTGAAAATATAGAGGAGATATTGAGTACATTTAGAATAGTTAAAGTAGGATAGATGGAAACTAAGATTGCATAAAGTGGATTGTTAGAAGCCGCAAGGTTCTATGAAGTAACAACTTGCCCAGAATTGGTAAAGGAGTGTCACAATATATATAATAAAGTTGATAGATGCATTCACAACTCTTTTGGTGAGGTGTTGGTGTACATAAACATGCAGGTAGTTTTGGTAGCCTTAAGAATTCCCATTATTGAGACCTACAGAGATTGGACTATTAGAAAAGTGCAAGCATAGTTTGATCAGAATAGGAAGGATTACAACAGCAGCATAGCCATATATTGGCAGAGGAAACCAGAGAAGGGAGGTTCCTGCCTACCTAGACCATTTAAGAAAGATCATCTAATCAAAGACGTGGGGAACATGGTTAGTTTTCTAAATAGAGTGAAAGAATTTCCACTTGATATCCTTTGGGAAGATTGGATGTATAGCTTTATCTAGGCTATTCTTGATGATGAAAAGTATGTTGATTGAGATGAAATCATAGCCGACAAGCTTCATGAAGAATTGTCTTAGTCGATATAAACTGCGAGTTTTTACATGTCCTCATACCTTTTCTATATATGGGCTTTTTGCAAAGATTGGGAAGGTTTACCCCATGAACCATGGACAGAGGACATGAAGATATTTGAATGCTATCCAGTGCTGCAAAAGAAAAGGAATTCCATAATTTTAGAAGATTTCAAGATGTGTTTTTAGCTAGACTTTTTTTTGAGTTAAGAGGAAAAGGAAACCACAAGATGTTTGAAGAAGCCATGGAATTGATCAAGATTTATGGGAGTTTTTAACTATAGTTCCCCAGATTTACTTATTTGAGAATTGGAGGATTTAGTGGAGAACCTTTGAAATTACCAAGATATTGCTTAGATAGATACATCATGATTGATTTTTGTAGGCAATTGGTTCAGATTGAAAGGAATTACAAGCTCAAAAGAGGATTCATCTTCTTATTCCCTATTGAAATTGGTCATTACCGTTGCAAGATCATGCAAGACACATTGGCCTTAGAAGCCAAACTAGAAGGAATGAATTTGAAACCTTATCAAATTAGAAATTATTTTGATAATAAAAACTTTGTTGCAAATCATTTCCATGTAGATGCCACATTCCTCCATCAGCCACAACTAGAATATTATTGGGTTGACTATGTAGAAGAATATGAATTAAGAAAAAGGATTTGGTCTAGCTTCACACCCAGGAAAATTGTCACCCTGAAAGTACCGATTGATACTAAAGGGGTCGAAAGTGATGAAAATGAAGATGTCTTGGACCCCAAATATGTTGAGCTAGTTTATTGTGTGCCCTGTTGGCATGTGATGATTTGGAGTACTAGAAATCCTCTAAGGGTTTTCATTTATGGAAACACCTATGATAATTATGATCGCATGTTGTGGAGATTTCCACTAGATTGTCAGTCATGAAACTGACTAAGTCTAGAATCAAGAAAATAGGGTACAATGCGACAGTTTTGGATAGTGATGAAGACATACAAGGTATTATGGCTTGTGAAGTTAACTAGAGGTCTTTTGGTATATTTTAATGCTTCAGTTAAGATCACATAATTTTTCAATATCTGGTGTATGAGATATAGTGTTCGGAAGGAATGCAAAGTCAGCAAAATAGTATATCAAGGTACATGAATAGTTGCGATAATTAAGGAAAGTATGATGGATTGATAACGTGCTAAGTCATGTAAACAAGGTATCGTGCTGACTCTTTGGTAATATAAGAGTGTTGAATCCATATATATCATTTGGACAAGTTTTAGTATGACATTTTTGTGGAGCCGATTGGAAGGAAAATTGTGTATAAATATAGATTTCTCTTTTGGAAGAAGTGTGTGTAATAAGATTATTAAGTTTGTGAAATAGATAGCAGAAGTCAGATGCAAGATTAGTAGAAGGAAGAGCTACAACTAGAACTATCTAAGAAAGATAAGTGCTTGTATTGTTCCCTTCTTGTGAACTATTTTGGGATAGTATTAATTGTAAGAGTAGTGTGCTCACCACCTTTAACCAGGTGTTTTTTATGCCCCTAATAGGGTTTTTGTAATCCTCTAGCAAGGAAATGTACTATGTAACAATCAGCTTCTAACACGGCTAGATCTCTTAATAGGGACATTATACTTTAGTACATATTTGTGGGTACCATCCCCACCGGGGTTTTCCCTTTAATTAGGGTTTCCTCGAGAACAAATCATGGTGTCATGAGTAATGTGTTATGCTTATATGTTCTTTTCATTTTTGCATTACTTTGGATTATTTATAATTGTTTAAAGTTGTAAATAAAGTTTTTTAATACTGATTCACCCCCTCCTCTCAGTATTACTCAATCCTAACAATTGGTATCAAAGCTATTGGCCCTTTGAGAGAAAGCTTAATATCTTAAGGGAGATCAAAATGGATTCAAAAGACTTTCAAGTAAACTTTGAAGCTGCATTTGAAGATATGGATAAGATGAAAATTGAAAATGGTGAACTAAAATTCAAATTAAGAAGAGCAGAAGGTTTCACGAGGAAACTTAAAGAATAGTTTGTAACTCTAAAATATCAGAGACAAGACCTTATGGAGAAAATCAAAGAAATTTTTGACAATGCCACATCAGACAAAGTAAAGATGTTGGAGCAGGAAAAAGAACAAATCAATCTCTTGATGATCAATGAAATTTAGAATGAGAAAAATGAAAGAAATAAAGTTGAAGAGTCACTAAAACAAGCCAACCTTCAGATAGATAATATGAAGACTGAGCTTGAGCATTACAAAGATAAATATCAAGAATTGGATAACTACAATCAAATCATCAAAGGTGAACTCACTCAAGATAGACTACTTATTGAGGACTTACACATAAGAAATGACAAGAATAATGAACAAAGAACTAAAGGTAACATAAGCGGACCAAATGAAGATGGAAGTTCAAAAAGTCAAGAAAGATGGGGTACATATAGAGAAACATATGAAAAAGTTAGAGAAGAACAAGAGAAAGTAACAAGAAAGAGGAAACTCAACAAGATAGTGGAAGAAATTACTGCGAAGGTAGGAATTACAAAGAAGTAGTACTTGGACTTAAAGAAAAAGATGGAGGCATCTTCCAGTGTTGCCACTGATCCACCCATTTCATTGGAAATAGAGAAGACAAGTACCATTGATAACTTCATTTACTTATCAATTCCCCTAAAGGAAGAAACACATGAAATTGTGACTACAGAGGTTCTTAGAAGATCTTCTAGGAATGTCAGCCCAAAAGAAAAAGAAATAGAAGTAAAGAGGAAGAAGAAGGAAGAAAAGGGTACAAAAAAAGAGGAAGAAGATATGGTTCAAAAGAATCCACAAACCTTGTGGAAACCTGATATGAAATCAGTACAGAAGAGGGTTATCAAAGATGGAAATTTGACATCTATAAAAAGATACTATGAAAGATATAGCCCTGAGGACCAAGCGGTCATTGAAGATACTATCATTGAGCATTTGTTAGTTTTTAAAAATAATTTGTTGGAAGTTGAATCTAGTGTTCCCAAAGAACTATACATCAAGCTAGAGATTAGAAAATAGTTAGCACATTCAGAGGATGAGAACATAAGAAACAAAACAATTGATGATATGTTGCCTATTGTGTCTATCCAAGGAAGGGAAATAATCATAAAAGCACTAAAATCTCTTTTGAGAATAAAGACTAGACTAGTCAAAATCATGGCTAGAAGATACAATGAAGTAATTGAAGATACCCAAAAGGCATTAGATGAAGTGTTAATGAAAAACATGCCTAAAATGGATTCATCACCTAAAATTGATAAACCTATGTCCTTAGGTTTGGGAGAGAGTTCACAAATAGTGGATAAGAGTGGTTAAGATAACTTGCAACTAGACTTCTTTGTCACTGGTGTGCCTATTAGCCTTGACACCTTGTAGGATATACATGATCCATTCATAAACAAGATGGACAGTGTGATGGAAGTTGAAGACCAGGGAAAAATAGAAGATAGGAAGTCAGAGGAAAAACAAGCAGAACAAGTATAGGAGAAGGAGTTATATCATGAAGAACATCAAGAAAAACAACCAAAGGTAGAGGAGACCACTGGAATCAGTCTCAATTCATCTCTATTGTTGGCAAGTGTTTCCAAATCAGTAAGTTCTGATGTGGACAACATGGATGAAGATGAACTGATGAGACTCTCATTCATGGCATTTGCTAAAGCTAAGGAGAGATCAGCCATGAAAGGAGACAAAAGAGCCAAGATAATGGGTAGGGCATTAGAAATAGTAAACATATTACTACCCTCTCCACTTATCCTAAAAGGAAAAAATGAAACTAAAAATCTCAATACAATACTGGATAGCTTTGATGGTCACTTTGAATCGTTGCTAAAAATAGCAGAGGAAAAGGCTGAAAGAAACTTTTTGGAGAAGAAGTTAAGTGAAGTTCATAAGTCCATCTCATGGGACTTAGACATTCTTAAAACTACCACTCTTAAAGCCAAGAGTTGTGTGGCACAAGGTGGAAAAATATATAGTCATTGCATAAATCCCTATAAATATCTGAAAAATGTAGAGGAGGGTATAGCAAAAGACAGAGTCAATCTTGATAGAATAATGGATAGTTGTGAGTCATCTTCGCAAACTGTGGAAGAAATTGACAAAGAGATATCTAGATTACTAGACAAAATAAGGATACTGGAAATGGAGAAAGGGAGAGTTGCTAACAAATTTGGTGTGCTAAGACATCTATTAACTCCCAAGCTCTCAATATTGGAGACTCATCTCTCTGAGATGATAAAGGTTGAAAGTTCAATGACAGTATCTACTCTCACTAGGCTTAAAGTAGCAGAGACAACATCATATGCACTGAATGGGTTAATTTATGTCATTGAGCTACTGATAAGTTCTTGGTCTGAGGAGTTTAAGACCTTGGAAACATCCTTCCATGATCTCTTAAATCTGGTAAGCAAAAACTAGACCGCCTATGCTTTAGTTTTGAAATTTTGAGATTAACCTTTGCCATTGATGTCAAAGGGAGAGGAAGAAAAAGAGAAGGAAAAGAAGAGAAGTAATCTGTGACACTTAGTCATTTTTCTAAGTGTTTCCATCAATTCCAAAGGGAGAGACTGTTGGCATGTGATGATTTGGAGTACTGGAAATCCTCAAAGGGTTGTCATTTATGACAACACCTATGATAAGTATGATCGCATGTTGTGGAGATTGCCACTGGATTGTTAGTCGTGAAAATGACTAAGTCTAGAATCATAAAAATAGGGTACAATGCCACAGTTTTGGATAGCAATGAAGACATACAAGGTATTATGGCTTGTGAAGTTAACTGGAGGTCTTTTGGTATGTGTAAATGCTTCAGTTAAGATCGCATAAGTTTTGGATAGCTGGTGTATGAGATACAATGTTTAGAAGGTATGTGAAGTCAGTAAAACAATATATCAGGGTACATGAACAATTGCAATAATTAAGGAAAGTATGATGGATATGATAACGTGCTAAGTCATGTAAACAAGGTATAGTGCCAACTCTTTGGTAATATAAGAGCACTGACTCCATATATATCATTTGGACAAGTTTTAGTATGACATTTTTGTGGAGCCGACTGGAAGGCAAATTGTGTATAAATATAAAATTCTATTGTGGAAGAAGTGTGTGTAACAAGATTATTAATTTTGTGAAATAGATAGTAGAAGTTAGATGTGAGATTAGTAGAAGGTAGAGCTACAACTAGAACTATCTAAGCAAGATAAGTTCTTGTATTGTTCCCTTCTTGTGAACTATTTTGGGATAGTGTTGATTGTAAGAGCAGTGTGCTCACCACCTTTAACTAGGTGTTTTGTATGCCCCTAACAGGGTTTTTGTAATCCTCTAGCAAGGAAATGTACTATGTAACAATCAGCTCCTAACAAGGCTAGATCTCTTAACATGGACATTATACTTTAGTACATATTTGTGGGTACCATCCCCACCAGGGTTTTCCCTTTAATCAGGGTTCCCTTGAGAACAACTCATGGTGTCATGAGTAATGTGTTATGCTTATATGTTCTTTTCATTCCTGCATTACTTTGGATTATTTATAATTGTTTAAAGTTGTAAATAAAGTTTTATAATACTGATTCACCCCCCCTCTTAGTATTACTCAATCCTAACATGCCTATCATAGAAATTGACTAGAGAAAAAGAGAAGAGAAATATGTGAGGGTAAAGACTCATGATGTAGTAAGAATAATAGAACAATGGCTGACAGATGAAAGGAAGGAGAAACTGGATAGGGTTGAACACAAGCTTGAAGGAGATTTAATAGCTCCAAAAGTTGAGTCCCCACCCATATGTACTGATGAAATTGAACAATTATCTCCTTTAGGTGAGCCAGAGCCAAAATCAGATATTTTCCCTAAAGAGCAAGAACCGGTTCTCTCGCAGCCGACTATGAGGATTACATGTTCAAGAAGCAAAAAGAAAAGAAAATCCACTAAAGTGCCTTACCTTGTGATAGACTTAGAAATATATGAGAGTGAAAAAGAGAAATAAAGGAAGGCAACCATAGATACATCGAAGGGTGGTCCAGTGGTTGAAGGTAAACAAGAAGAGGTGGAAGCAGCTAAACAGGATTCATTGGCATTGGATAATCCCTCAGATTTTTAGACTCCCCAAAACAAGAGCAGTGCAAAGGCTCCAAATTGGCTCGAATTGTCTATAAAAAAGAAGTGGAGCATAGTCCCATTATCCACACCATTTGGAGATATGGTGAGTAAAATACCTTGGGAAGACACCCAAGAGTAAGAAACCTAAAATTGAAGCACTATTAGATGTAGATGAGGATATAGGACACTCGATGGTAAATGTTTTCACACTGATTATAGATAAATCCAATGAAGAAGTAACACTGCAGGACTTCAAGATTTAAAAAAAAGGTTGATCTAGGATAGGTGACTAGAGCCACTGATAAGGTGTTTCAATCAATTAATAACAAGATCACTCACTAGAGTCATGGCCTCAAAGGCTAGATGGCTCTCTCTCTCAACAAGAATACTTCTCATCAAGACAGTATTAGCAGCCATCCCAAACTACTACTTGGCTGTCCTCAAATCTCCCTCCAACATTATCATTTAGATCCAAAAGCTACTAAGAGAATTCTTATGGTTTTCCAACATGAATGGTGACAAGAAATTACCCCTTATATCCCTAAAAGACATGGCACATATCAAGTCATTGGGTGGCACCCAGGTTCATGATTTAGCAAAGAGAAATAAGGCTTTTTGAGGAAAACTTGTATGGAAAATCTATATGAAGCCTTAGACTAAATGGTGCCTACATTATGCAACAAAAATATCTTGATTGTAACACTCCAAGTCGGGTGCTCATTTTTTCAAACCCTCCAAAAGGATCCGCTATATGGAACTTCATGATGTCATCAAGAGCCATTGTGTGCTGCTATGTTTCTTGGGAGGTGAACAATGGTTTAAGAATCAACTTTTGGAGAGACTCTTGGGGTGGATACCCCCCTCTAATCAATGAGATCAATTCCTAGGATACTATACTAGCCTCATAAAGCATTTGGGGTCACCAACTTATTAATTGTGTATCAGTTGTTACATTATTCTCAAGATAGGTTATCTGGAAGGATCCTCACCAACTGCCCATATTTGAACCCCACAAAGAGAAATTTTGGAATCTTTTATCAGATAAGGTAGTTTTCTTGTCATACTTGGAAGACAAAGTGGTTTGGGCACCTGGCAGCAATGGAGAGTACTCCATCAAAGCAAGATGAAAAATTATCCAACAAATGAATGCAAACTTGTCCCCTCACCGAGCTTATCATTTCTACTGGAATAAAGTTGTACTTCCTAAAGCTAGATTCTTTGCATGGTTAGCACTAAAAAGGAGAATCCTTACTAGTGACAGACTGTCTAAGTTTAACATTGCACAACCCTTCAAGTGTCTACTTTGTGATGATGCTCTAGAGGACTCAGACCACTTATTTTTCAAATGTACATTTGCTAAAGAATGTTGGACATTTGTCCTAAACAAGTTATAATTCAAATCCCCACTCCCTCAAAAGCTCTGAGACCTCTTTCAGGTATGGCCAATACTATACCCCAAGTCTCTCACTACTACATTTGGGGTCAAATTTCGACAGCCATTTGTCAGATTTGCAACGCTAATTTGTCAGCATTTCGACAGATGGGTCCGTCGCCATTTTTGTGTAGGAAATTGCGATAGAAGACATATCCGTCGGTTTACCAACACCATATCACATCGAAAACTTGCATTTTAGCAATAGCTTCATTATGGCATTTTCTATGGTTTATCCATTGGAATTCTGACATAATGACCTATTAACTGTCAAAAAGATATCCTTTCTGACATTATAACTGTTGGAATAATGATAGTTTCCACTTAATTCTGATAGATATACCCATCAGTGATATGGCATTAATGTCAAATGTTTTTTCAAAAACTTTCTATTTGCGACACTTAAAATGTCGAAAGAGTGATAGTCCTTCATTATTTCTCCAACAGGTTCCCTGTCGAATGTATAGCATTACTATCAGAACTATTGTCATAAATTAGTTTTCTCTGACATTTTATCTATCGAATGCATAGCACTTCCATTAGAATTAATGATTAAGTGTCAAAAAACTAATGGATATGCACATTAAAGATAAAACAGCTCAAGAGACCATCATAGGTTCTCTCTTTCTTCGGTCTATATTATTGACAGAATGTTTTACCTTTCATTAGCTCATCAAATCCGGGGATTTGAAAGAATTTAATAGAATATTTTCATGACAACGTATATTATTTAAGTTGATGTTGCAAGAATTTATCTACTTCGCACACTTGTAGACTATGAGGATGGTGATAAAGAAGGGATAATTCCACAACAGAAAGGAAGACATCTTTTTAGCCTAGGTCTGGATCCTACCCCAATTATCAAAGGATCCAGGGCCAGTCTAGAAAGATGTCTTCCCATTCTGTTTGCAACATTGTGTCCATCCATGATCTCAGGAATATCATTGTCTTTCTACTCTTCATTTGCCAAAATATATCGCTTCTTCAAGCTTGCAGAGTAATCTTATTAATAAAAGAACTCTTGCCAACATTAGGGTACCCATATATCAAAATAGTTGATGTTATTGGTGCTTGTGCTCAAGGATATCGATTCACTATTTTGAAATGGCCAAATCATTTTTATTTCATTTATAGAGAAAAGGAGTGGGAGAAAATGAGCGGATGAAAGTTGATCAAGCATGAGAGAAGGCATTGCATTTTATTTGATCATGAATGCTCTCTAAAATGACCAATCATGTTTTCTATTCAATTTTTTTTGGTGTTTTTTTTTCCATATTCAGTAGATAAAAATCATGGCGGCAGCCACTTAGCCATCTTTTTTATGTTCCAGGTATTTTACAAAGATACAGGTATGTGGATTTATCATTCAGTTGCTTGCAGTTATTGGTCAAATGCAAATATTTTGTCAAGTTGAAAGGGCAAGATATTAGTTTGGTGTTTTCGGTTTATGTTAAAAGTTGATTTGGTAAAATCCTCAAAAAACACACTACATGTTCTAAAATGTAAAGAAGTTGAATGTTAAATGTAAGATATATATCTCATCCATAGTAATCAAAAGAAAGGACATGAAACTTATAAGGAGATTTGCCAATCCAAAAATATAAGCGAATAGGAAACATGATTGGTACCTTATGAATTGGTTTTTGAGGTGCACAATCTTCATCAATCTCTTGAGAACAAGACCCCTCCTCATGAAAAATGCATTTAACAAATTAAACAAATCTACAAAACTAAACCAATGGCATGTTTAGAACAAAGAAATAGATTGATAATAATATGCTAAAAATTCTATTATGTTTAATACACGCAAAAGGACCAGTCCCAACAATTCTTAAACATACTTTATCTGATATGATAATAACATGCTAATTAAACTGATAAAGGTGTTATATGCATTTAATCTGCCAATTACTAATTACACAAAAAACAAATTACAAAACTGAACCAATGGCATGTTCTTCGTGTGGTACAAGGAAGATTTGGCTATGAAAAAAAAAAGTGAAACGGCCTCATCATTTTTATTTTGATTGGATAGAGGAGAGAAAGTTGAGCACGAGAGAAGGTATGTGATTTCTTCATCTTTCAAGCATCTGGCATCATATTCGACTGCAAATTTCAAATGCATTTCATTTTATTTGATCATGAATGCTCTCTGAAATGACCACATTCTACTGGTGTCATGCCCTAGCCCATGCTTTATCTCCATTATTTGATATTATTGGTGCTTGTGCTCAAGGATATCGATTCACTATTTTCAAATGTTTGGATCGTTTAGACAGTTACATTTCCTGACTGTTCCTCTAGTACACAATCAGGAAATGTAACTGTCTAATGATTATATGTAATGTTGAATGGATTAAATGCTTTATTCTTGGTAGAAGTGAATGGAAGGAATAGTGTATATTAAATACAATCCAGTAACTTATTGAATGCTTTGGAGACTACTGGTTTGACTGTCCATGCGCTACCAGTGACTAAGATTCATTAAAGGATACAAAACCCTTCATTTTAGGGTTATTGTGTGTGGATTAAAATGTAGGTTTGATTTGGTTAATGTTTAGAAGAGATCAATAAATTATTTAAAGACAATATTACATGTTTGGAGAGGTTTGAGAGGCACTTATCATGACTGTACCCTCACAAACATCAGCATAGACTAGTTTTACTAAGTTTCCTTTCTCTGTTGCAGGGGTACAGTTAGAGGGTTCATTAACAAAATGATCCTTCAAATGGTTACTATGAATATGAATGATTTGATATAGCATATTTCTCATTTTACTTGAAGTTTGGAATAGCTTGTGCAAGGGTGAAAGTAGTTTTGATCATTTTGGTCGTGACTGTTCCTCTACACAGTCAGGAAATGTAACTGACTAATGATTATATGTAATGTTGAATGGATTAAATGCTTTATTCTTGGTAGAAGTGAATGGAAGGAATAGTGTTGGTGTTAGGTTTCATTTATTATTGAATTCAATGGTTTCCAAGATGTTTTGAGGAGTTTTCTCCTTGTTTAATGTCAACTGTTCCTGCACAATCCACTCATAAAACAATGAAATGCTATGTGGAAGGGATGGTTGATAGTGTTCCTTAAGGGAAGGGGGATTTTGAAAGACTTTTTATCATTGTATTGTGTATTTCCAATATGTTTGGATGTAGGGCAGACCAGGAGAATGAAGGATCACTCACCGATTGCATGATAACCCAGTTTTGAAGGGTCACTAGTTGAGGGGATAGTCAAGGTCTGAATGATTGCACCATTGGAGGACCCTATTTCTTTGTAGTAATTTCTATTCAAATTGGATGCATGGATTTCTTGTTAATTATTGGCTGCTATGTATCCTACAACTGCATCCGTAAATCTCCATATACTTCTCTAGGGTTGTAAGCCACTTAGGGATCAAAATACAGAGACTAAATCAAAATCATTCTTTGTCCTATTTCCTTTTAACAAAGTATCAACTATCAATGATACAATATACATTTGATGCCCTAAGCTATCAAATATAAAAATGGTGCCTACCTAGAAGCTCACCAGGAGAATGAAGGATCGCTCACTGATTGCATGATAACCCAATTTTGAAGGGTCATTGGTTGAGGGGACAATCAAGGTCTGGATGATTGGGCCATTGGAGGACCCTAATTCTTTGTATTAATTTCTATTCAATTTGGATGCATGGATTTATTGTGAATTATTGACTGCTATGTATCCTGCAACTACATTCGTAAATCTACATATACTTCTCTAGGGGTTGTAAGCCACTTAGGGATCAAAATAGAGAAACTAAATAAAAATTGTTGTTTGTCCTATTTCCTTTTAACAAAGTATCAACTATCAATGACACAATACATTTGATGCCCTAAGCTATCAATACAAATGGTGCCTAGCTAGAAGCTCACGGGCTGTCCATTTCAAAACCACAGTCAACATTTCAAAAAAATGGATATCCTTGAGCACAAGCACCAATAACATCAAATAATGGAGTTAAAGCATGGGCTAGGGCACGACACCAGTAGAATGTGGTCATTTCAGTGACAGAAATTTACAATGGCGTCATTAAACATATATGCTAGTAATATCAACAAATGTGAATCCAAACATTTGAGTACAGTGAATCGATATCCTTGAGCACAAGCACCAATAACATCAAATAATAGAGATAAAGCACTGGCTATGGCACAACACTAGTAGAATGCGGTCATTTCAAAGAGAAATCATGATCAAATAAAATGAAATGCATTCGAATATGATGCTAGAGGCTTGAAAGATGAAGAAATCACATACCTTCTCCTGCGCTTAGCTTTCACTCCTTTTCTCCCACTCCCTCTATCCAACCGAAATAAAAATGATGAGGTCGTTTCACTTTTTTTTTTATCTATACTCCAAATCTGTCAGAATTCCAATGGTCAATTAAACACCCATCGGAATACCAACATCATCGGGGCCTATTACAAAAAAAAACACCAAATTTGTAATAAAAAGTTACCCATCGGAAACTTATGTCAAAATTTGGCACCAAATGTAGTAGTGTCTATTTACTGAAATCTGGCTTTGAGCTCTAGTGCTAGTTGTTTGGGATTTATGGTGGGAAAGGAACAAACATATCTTTAGATTGGTCAAGTCCACCCTTGATAAAGTCATGGCTGGCATTGAAAAATCAATCTTAGAAGTGGTTAACGCTAGTTTGGCTAAATTTAGAGGTAGGCCAATTTTGTCTCATTGGGATGGTCTACTCTTGAATAGTTGGAGGGATCTATGGATCCCCATTGGTATGGTACATGTATCAGACCCCCATAAACCACTCAATAGGGCTATGATCAAATGGTTTCCTCCATCTCTAGGATCAGTTAAAATCAACTTTGATGGAGCTTCTCGGGGAAACTTGGACATATCCGGGTTGGGGGCCTGTATCAGAGACCATAAGGGTATCATTTTGGCCCTCAAAGCCTCACCACTGCCATAGGGTACCAACAATATGGCTAAAGCCAAACCTCTTTTCACTGGTCTAGTTCTCGCCAAGCATGGTGGCTTTAAGAACATTCACATAGAAGGAGATTCCTTGGTTATTATCAATGCTTGCCTAAAGAGGGAAACTCATAATTGGAAACTAGCCTACATCCTTCATCAGATTTGGCTCCTCTTGGACACATTTGCAGAACCATGCTTCTCGCACACACTTTAGGAAGGGAATGTTGTGGCTAATTGGTTATCTAATAAATTATTTTATGGTGTGGATATTACATCCTTCTCCCCTGATGATGTCCTTCAAAACCACCAAAATCTATAGCATTTAGCTGAGTTGGACAGGGTATAATGCGTGTCACCTAATGATGTGGTTGGGGAAGGACACAGTATGTCATATTAATAACACCCTTTGTGTTCTAATAATTGTGGGTATCATCAAATTATCTATTGTGTTTGATCCCCTACCGCTAGAAGTTATTGTTGTATGCCTGCTTCATGTGGATTTGTAATCTGCACAAATGCTTCAATTACCAAGGCTAGCACGTCCTCTTGTTTTAATGGCTTTGTAGGATGGCATGTGTGGTGTTCTATAGTTTGTGCTTACTATACTAATGCCAATTAACACTCTAAGATTTAATTGAATTTGGAATTTACTTCATTTCACCTGGATGTACGCCACTCATTGTCTATTTTAGTCTATCTTCAACCCAGAGATTTCACATTCTAAGATATGGAGCCCTCTAACGATGTATGTGTTAAGTGTGGAAAATGTCAGGCATATCACTATGAAATGCTACCCAAGAACTATAGATTGAAGTTGTCTCTGGAACTGGCAGAAGAGCCTCTACCCCTACAAATTGATGACTCGGCCTTGGATGATGTTTTCATGTGCCACTCCAGCATCATCTGCCATGCAATCAAAAGGGTTATAGGTGATGAAATTTTGCTTCCCCAGACCAAACAATTCCTATATCCATTACAATTGGTCTCAATTTTCCTTTCAAATGCCCTTGACTTGTTGCAATCGGCCCACCTCCTTGACATTCTTGTGATCAAGGTCGTCAAGCCCTAGTTCTTGAGGGACAACAAACTTAAAGTTGCAGTTCAGTGCTATGATTTATGGAAGGGCTATGTACTAGTTGGTGGATTATTTCCTCATTGCCTACTACTAAGCGACCATGAAACCATGGTGGTGTTCGACAACATCAAATGATCTCTAGAGAAACAAAGTTTTAGGTATGTCAAGCAAGCTTTACACTCTCATGGTCACTATCTTGGTCAAAATTTGGTGGAAATAATTAAGTTCATTTTTTATGCCTTATTGGACCTGCTGGAAATCCCAAATATTCCCATTCTAGGGGAAAACCCCTTTCCCTTGGTGAATGTGTAGAAAACACCTCTCGGTCTCCCTGACCTGAATCTACACCCGACTAGAGATGTATCATGCCCCTCTCTCCCTACCAGTTTACCTATGGTGGCTCTTGATGGGTGGTTCAAGAGCTCAATGACCACTCATTGCTTGGGGGATATGGCTTGCAATGAGATTGGTTCTATCATCCCAAAGAATGCTACTTCACTTAATGATTGGGTTGGTCTTTTAGACTGGTCTGCATACGCACAGTCACCTACTGACACCTTGGCTCTGATTGATATGGAGGAATAGTCCAGCATCATTGGCTAGGGGGTTTTTTGGATTTTTTATTTGATATCCAACTGCACATATGATATGCATAGGGGATGGAATTTCATAATATTCCTTGTCAACACAAAAATTTTGCACCACTTTATGAATTCCTGGCTTCCCTGGGGTTGTAACTTGGATGTTGTTTAGAGTATCCCAATGTACATGTCATTTTCTACATGTATGTAAATACTTTGTAACGGCAATAATTTTGGGTTTTCTTCCTGATTCTTTCCTAGTTGAGCCTTTGAATTAGTTTTTATATAAATAATAATAGTAGCATGTATATGCTTTTTCCTAAAAAAATAACAAGATCACTCACTGAATGTGGATTTGTGATCTGCACAAATGCTTTAATTACCAAGGCTGGCACGTCCTCCTATTATAATGGCTTCATAGGCTAGCATGTGTGGTGTTCTATAGTTCATGCTTACTGTACCGATGCCAATTAACACTCTAAGATTTAGTTGGATTTGGAATTTACTTCATTTCACCTAGATGTACACCACTGGTTGCCTATTTCAGTCTATCTACAACCCAGAGATTTCACATTCTAAGATATGGAGCCCTCCAATGATGTATGCGTTAAGTGTGGCAAATTTTAGGCATATCACTATGAAATGTTGCCCAAGAACTATAGACTAAAGTTGTCTCTAGAGCTTGTGGAAGAGCCTCTACCCCTACAAATTGATGACTCAGCCTAAGATGATGTTTTCATGTGTCACTCTAGCATCATCTGCCATGCAATCAAAAGGGTTATAGGTGAGGAAATTTTTCTTCCCCAGACCAAACAATTCCTATATCCATCATAATTGGTCTCAATTTTCCTTTCAAATGCCCTTGACCTGTTGCAATCGGCCCACCTCCTTGACATTCTTGTGATCAAGGTCATCAAGCACCAGTTCTTGAGGGACAACAAACTTAAAGTTGTAATTTAGTGCTACAATTTATGGCAGGTCTATGTACTGGTTGGTAGATTATTTCCTCATTGCCTACTGCTAAGTGACAATGAAACCATGGTGGTGTTTGATAGCATCAAACGGTCTCTGGAGAAACAAAGTTTTAGGTATGTCAAGCAAGCGTTACACTCTCATGGTCACTGTCTTGGTCAAGATTTGGTGGAAAGAATTAAGTTCATTGTTTATGCCTTATTGGACTTGCTGGAAATCCCAAATATTTCCATTCTAGGGGCAAACCCCTCTCCCTTTTTGAATGTGCAACAAATGCCTCTCGGTCTCCTTGACCTGAATCTACACCCAATTGGAGATGTATCGGGCCCCTCTCTCCCTACTAGTTTACCTATGGCGGCTCTTGATGGGTGGTTTGAGATCTCAATGACCACCCATTGCTTGGGGGATATGGCTTGCAATGAGATTGGTTTTTCCATTCCGAAGGATGCTACTTCACTTAATGATCGGGTTGACCTTTCAAACTAGTTTGCATATGCACAGTCACCTATTGACACCTTGGCTCTGATTGACATGGAGGAATAGTCCAACATCATCGGCTATGGGGTTTTTTGGATTTTTTCTTTGATATTCAACTACACATATGATATGCATAGGGGATGGAATTTTATAATATTCCTTGTCAACATAGAAACTTTGCACCACTTTATGAATTCCTGGCTTCCCTAGGGTTGTAACTTGGATGTTGGTTATAGTATCCCAATGTACATGTCAATTTCTACATGTATGTAAATACTTTGTAACAAAAATGATTCTGGGTTTTCTTCCTGATTCTTTCCCGGTTGAGCCTTTGAATCAGTTTTTATATAAATAATAATAGTAGCGTGTATACACTTTCACCTAAAAAAAATAACAAGATCACTCACTGAATTTGGAAAGACACCAAGGATAAGAAAGAATTAAAATAGTCCTTTCGACAAATTTGAGTACATTCAAGCAATCCATTACCCATATCCATAACCACTATCTGAAATGCCCTTAAGCATTGATATAAATTCCCCTAAGAACTAGAAGTTCTTAGACCAAATTCAAAGGGATAAGACTATATCCAAGAAATTTAATGATTGGATTGATTCTGTTATTAAGGAAGGTGTTGATTACCTCTCCAATTTGGGAAAAGCTTATCAAATAGAGTATGAGGCTATCAAAGGGTTGGAAATGGAAATTGTTTCTTGGGAAATAGAGAAATAGGGCTGGGAAAATGTAGTTGCAAGAATGGATGAAATCCTAACTTATGGTGTGGATAATTTTTTGGCTGAAAGACTTGTGCCTAGACTGAATGAAAATGCATTATTTTTATTAAAAGTGAATGTCATCTAGAGGAATGAGATCTTTGAAGAAAGCATTGAAGGATCTATAGAGTTTCTAAGGGAATTGAAATGTATACACAAGATCATGGATAATGATCCAAGAGCTATAGATTTTTAAATAACAGAGAATGCAACAAGCCCTATCCGAAAGGCAGAGAAAATAATTACCTCTTTGGAAGAAAAGGTGAATGCCCAAAAGAATGCCAAGGACATTGTGACCAAATATTTCACTAGGATCAATTCTCTACTAATCCTAGGAAATGATCACTTGAGGATGCATAAACAAAAGTTGGAAGATGTATAGAGAAACAAAGATATCTGGAAAGAACGAATAAAGACCATCGGTTTACCAAGCCAATGAATCTTGGAGAAATTTGTGGAAACCTTTCAGGATTGGAGTGTAACGTGGCTAGTCAAGAAGACTCCAAAACACACAGTTGATTCCACCATGCATCCGATGAACTAGATCATGCTCAAGATATCTTAGTTTGAAAGAATAAAGGTAGAAGGTTTATTTTAGCTAAGGATTAGTAGTTTTATTAACTCCAGTAGGAGTTAGTGTCAAAAATTGTTTTTCAACCCTGAGTGGCTATTTAAACCTTTGTTGATGATTTTAATGGGGTTAGATTCTCTGCAAAAAGACTTAATATTCTATTAAGTATTATGTTATTGCTACTCTTAACATTTTGATATAGTTATCATAATCAATTGGTTGTGTGGATCTAATTGCTTTGATTTCTAAAATCAGTTGGATACAGAATTGTTATTATTTCATTTCTTTTGGAGTTGAAATATATGTCATGGTAATTCGATTAGCTATTGAATCTTTTGTCAGTTGTAACTTAATGAAACCGTTGAATCTAATCTAAATCAATATTTTAGTTTAATGTTAAGTCCGTCAGCTTACATTTGAATGGATAATCAAAATCTTTCTCATTTTGTTTACAAGTGTGTGATGGAATGTTAAAATGCCTTAGTGCTTTCTGGTCAAAGGTGCAGTGAAAAATTATTCTTTTATAATAAAGGAAATTAACGTTTATATTTTAAGAGGTAGATGTGCCTCTAATGTAGAGAGTTCAATTTCAAATCTTTTGAGCTCAACTATTAGTGAGAGGTTTTTCTTCCAAAAGGGTCAAAGAGTCATTTTAAATTTTCTTTATTAAGGAGAAAAAATTGTTCACTAAAATATATAATAGTTATCATTAAAATATTTAGTTTGTATCTATTCCAAGTAAAGTATTGCACATTTAAACAATAAAATTTTATCAGTTATATGTATATACATACATACTTGTTCACTTGCTGTAGACACCTAAAATTATCCTAACAACTACCCTTACTCTAGCCAATTAAATAGATATTTATTATTTATTTAATAATTAACCTTATTCTACCTTTAATTAAATAAATTCACATTTATTTAATTACACTCTTCTTTATCACTTATCCTTGATTAAATAAATTTACATTTATTTAATTTTAGCCTTTTACCCTATCCTTGATTAAATAAATTTACATGTATTTAATCCCATTTTTTCGCATCCTAATCCTCCACTTAATTAAGTACAAATGACCTATTTTATTTAATTAATCCCCTCTTATCCCACTTGGAATTAAATATTGCATTTAATTCTATTTGAGCTCATGGATCCTAACTTTGACCCTCACCTAACCTCACTTCCCTAACCTAACCCATCCTTCTAACCTAAGTCAACCCACTTTCCCACTAATTAATTCTAATCTCCCACCTAATCAATCCCTAATCATTTTCACAACCTTAATCTAAGGATTAAGAAATCTTAACCCAAACCTAAGTCACATGTGACTTGACTTACACACCCTTGTCTCCCACATGTCATTAATATGTCACTTTCCAAAACCTTGGTTCTCTCTTTCTCTTCCACCTTTTGATCCATGTCATTGATATGTCATTTTCCAAATTTTCTCACACATGTGTGAGCAACCTTGGTTCTCCCATCCTCTTACATCTCTTGACCTTTGTCATTGAGCCATCACTTTCTCAAGTTTCTCACACATGTGTGAGAAACTTTGGATCTCTTACACCCTCTTACACCTTCTTACACTTTGTCATGGACATGTCACTTTCAAAGTTTTCTCAAACATGTGTGAGAATATTTCCCCCTTTGAATGGTCAAAACCTAATCCACATGTCATCTACATAGCATCTACTTGGCCTCCACCTCATGGTCACCTCATTGATCTTGAAGAATCCTAGCCCTTCATCCAACTTTGAATCCAAATTATCTATTCCCCTAAAAATCCTATAAATTGAGAGTTTTTCTCCTCTTTCAACAAGATTTTTTTACACATTGTCATGTTGCAAGATTTTTGAGCAACCACATACCCTCAACAACAACATCAAACATCTTTTCTTCATCTTATATTGGGAGGTTTGCATTTGTTTTATGTTGAGTAGATTAAACTAATTGTTTAGTTTTATTCATCATATTTACATGTTTATTTCTCCCTATTTTATGAGATTTGCATAGGATATGTTAGGATAAGCTTAGTTTATTTAATTTTATTCTTTTACTACATTTTATGCAATACATTTTGGCATGCCCGACGGGACCCACTTCACAGGTTCAAACTAATGTCTAATGTATTTTTTGAGTGTTTTTGTTAAGTGTTTGAAGCTTGTAGGTTGAAGGTTTGCATTGGAAAATCAAGTTTCACAAAGTGCTTCAAATCAAGCCAACAAGCTCACCAATGTGCTTGGAGCACACAAGAGAAGTCTTTTAATATATAACACTACATTATTGCTCATTTTGTTCTTTTCATAAGTTAGGAAGTATATTCATTGTATTTGTTTTAGATTTCCTCTTTTTCAACATTTCTTAATTTGTGGTAAACAAAACCTCTTGTTTATATCAATTTTTCATTTTATTATTTTTAGAAAATTATGTATCTATCTATATATATTGAATATATATACATTTTAATGTATTTAATATACATACATACATACATACATACATACATACATACATACATACATACATATATATATATATATATATATATATATATATATATATATATATATATATATATATATATATATATATATATATACTTTTGTATTAAAAAAAATCCAAACAAAAAATAAATAACATAAAAAAAATATACAAAAAAAATATACATAGCCTGTGTGAACTGTGCAAACACATCCTATGAGACTGTGTTAACACAACTCATAGTGTTGTGTGAACACAACCCGTGGAACTAAGTTAACACAACCCACGATGTTGTGTGAACACAGTCTGTGAGATTGTGTAAATACAGCCCACGGGCTGTGTTTTTTTTATTTATTTATTTTATTTTTAAAAAAACATTTAAAGTCAGTAAATGCTTGATTTCTAATTTTGTTTTTATTTTTTTAATTTTTATTATTTTTCAAGACACCAACCCCTGGTCATATGGACGACCAGGGGCTCCACTAAATTTTTTAGCACCCACCTTCCTACCTATGGTCACATGGGGCCCAAGGGCTAGCTTTCAAGGGCTTATTTAGCTATTTATCTCCTTGCAAGTCATAAAGAGACAATTTTGATAATTTGAAATGTGTTGGAAAGATGATTCAACCATCTATCTAGATCTGAAGACAATTTGATCATATTATGTTGGTAAGTTGACTACACTAGTGTATATGACTTAATATAGTGTTGTCATTATGGCAACAAAGTCATATAGTGTTTTAGAGTCAGCGCACTTGATGAGAAGATCAGAAATTGGCTAAGTGTTGAAGACTAGACAGTGTATAGAGTACCTGAAGATCAAAGCATCAGCACACGTGCATATAACATAATTATGGTAATTATGGTATGCGCCCTAGAAGTTAAGTTGGTAACATCATAGTCATGCTAAGTCTAAGAGTGCATGATCAGAAGATTCAGTATGAAAAAGATACAAAGAGTTCAAGTTGCACAGACAGTGAATGCCAGAGAAGAACATAGCAAGCAACTGACTGTTGGTATTTTGGTTTGCGATTATATTATTATGTTGTAAAAGCTATGCGCCTATTGTAATTAGGTTTCTGACATGTAATTATGTTTTTTTGTAAACACGCTTGAGCCAATTCAATTGGAAGCATTGTATGTAATCAGTTAAAGGGTCGACCTAGTTATTTGTTTTGTATGCGCATATAAATATTAGATGCGCCAATTGTAATTAGTATGAAATTTGAGATAGAGTTGAGACAAGCAGAGCAAAAGTATGTGAAGAGTTGATAAGATGTATTAGATATTTTCAAGAGGTCAAAGTATCAGCACATCAAAGGAACTGATCAGACAAGTAGTGTCACAGTGACAGTTCATCCAGCAGATATAGTGTGTATCTGAGATCAGAAGGTTGTAGCCTTCACCACTTGAGTAGTGAGCTCTAGGATAGTGCATCCACACCCCTAACAAGGTTCATTGTAAAAGAATCCTAACAGGGTTTGACCCTTGACAAGGTCACTGTACTAAACACATTTTAAAGCAACTCCTAACAGGGTTAAGGATCTTCTAACAAGGATCATAAAACACTAGTACAGAATATTAGTGAGTGTCAATTCCCATCGGGGTTTTTACCTATTTTGGTTTCCCTGTAACCATATTGGTGTTATGTGTTGATTTCATGTTTCATGTTTATGCTGATGTTCATTTCAGTATTTAAGTATTCAATTTTAGTTTAAAGAATAAATCAAAAAGATAAAATACAGTGAACAATGATTCATCGCCCATCTCAGTGTTCCCATTCCTAACAATTGGTATCATAGCTCTGGTCCTCAGCAAAGAATTTTAACCACTTGAGGAGATCATGGACAAAGCATAAATGAAACATCTAAAAAGAAATCTTGAAGCTCCTCTTGAAGACCTAGACAGATATAAAAAAGAAATTGAAGAACTAAAAGAAAAAGTCAGTGATGCTCAAGTAGTCATCAAAAGGCTAAGAAAGGATTTAAAGGAATTTTCTACCAGTGATTTAGGGATAATTATCAAGAAGCTGGATGAAGAAAATTCATCTCTGAAAGAATAGATTGAAGAATTGGATGATAAGATGACTAACAATCTAGAAGTCTATGATGAACAGATCAAAGAGAACCTTCAACTCAATGAAGAATTAAGGCAAGAAAACATGGAAATCTTGGAGCTAAGGAACAACAAAGAAAGCTTGGAATCTAAATTGAAAGAGGCAAAGAATCACATTGATAAATTGCACACCAATTCTAATTTGATAGAATCTCAGTTGTATGCAAGAAGACTTAAAGGAGATACTAGCTGCATTGGATACAATGAAGCACAAAATCAAATTGACAACATGCGAGAAAGAATGAAAGCACTAGAAGACACCTCAGATGCTAAGGAGATTGGAAGTCAGACTAAAGATCATGTTGAACCATCCAAGAATGAGCTCAAGCTAGTAGATCAAAGTAATCTTTAAGAAACCCCCCTCTTAAAAAAGATATAAAATCTTGGCATATCTTTCATTTTATTGAAAAAAAAATAAAAAATTCTATTAGCGAATCTCTCAAATTTTTTGAAAAAAAAAAGTATTCTTATTGGCGATTATTTTTTAATAACAATTTTTTTGTAGAAAATATTGGTGAATATCAAAAAATAAAAATTAATTAATTAATCACCATGGTGAATACTACTATTTAAAAAAATAGAATTCTTATAGAAAATTATTAGGCTTAATGTGGAAATCTTTGATGGGTTTAAGGAATAGACTCGGTAATAATTACTTGCTACCATTTATTTAAAATATAATCTAATAACCTCATTGTATAGTGTGAGACAAATGTATTGATATTTTTAAATACTAATGGGGCCCAAAATTTCTTCAACAACATTGATCTATATTGAGATCAACAATCGGAAAGAAATTTTATCTCCCATAAGCATTACAAACCAAATAGTAACATTTTTACCTCATAGAATATAACGAGGGTCACTAGATTATACTTTAAGTCAGTAATGGAAACTAAAAGTTGGTGATAGATCCCTACAGTAACTAATAATCAAAATATATTATTGGAGAATTAATTTAAATTTCTACAATAATTTATAAAATTCTAGCGAATCAAATCTAATCATGTATCGAATATGGTGGCAAATTTTTGAGTTCAAGTTTTTTATAAAATAAATTATTTTACGATTTAAATATTTCTAAATAAAAATTTTGTAAAAATGTGGTGATTTAGATTGCCTTAAATCTTGAATTATTAGCCAAATTTGGATTCTCAAATTTCCAAAATTAGCCAATTGGTGAATATTAGCCACTAAAAATTACTATGTAGTAGATCGAACTTGTTATGCATGTAACAAGCATGGACATATAGCAAGGAACTGTACAGAGGTAAGACCTTTCAATGGTTACTATTATTCATGCAATAAATTTGGTCATAGAGCTATGAATTATAAGACAAGTCAGAAGAACAAGACTCAGCATAATCAGAGAAATCAGAATTAGCCAAATGTAAGAAGTTCTCAGAATGTTACATGTCAGATATGTAATTATAATGGTCACTCAGCAAGACAATGTAAAATGGTAACCCATGTCAATGGGCCGAGGAATATAAAGCCCCCATTCATTTGTCACTCTTTTAACAAGGTCGGACACATCTCAAAGTTTTGTATATCAAGGACGCAAGCTCAGGAAAGCCCTAAAAAGGCCAAAGAACTAGTATTGGATACCAAAGGAGAAGTCAAGTTTGTGAAAGCTTCAGAGGATGCAAGCTTGATTTGGTTAGAGGTGAAGAAGGATAAGGTTGATGAGCATGTATTGGATGCATCCACAGTGGACTCACCCTCTACATCTGGATGAATGGCCCTCAGGGTCATAGGGGGAGCTAATTTAGCTCTAAACCCCTGCGTGGCCGGTATACTCACCTTTAGAGTATGCACCTTTGGACTTAAGCTTTTGGAGACTAGCAGATCCTATGTGCAAGAGTGCACTAGCTGATTATTTGAGGAATGATAGTTACAAATTTTCAGTGACAGCCTAGTTTACGCGGCAAGCATTAATGGCAGAATTTCTACTTTAAATTTCACATAAGTTTGTAGATCTCTCATTGCATTCGAATTCAAAGCAATTAGAGAGAAGAAGAGCCCTATCATTTGTTAGCAAAGGATTGTAGATTGATTCACCAGTGATTAGCAATGCATTTGATCGGTTGCAGAAGCCCTAATCCATCGCACCAATTCAGAAGTCTTTTAGATCATTTGGAAAGCAAAATACAAGTAAGTAATGGCTACTCCTATTGTATTTGATGTGGTAGAAAAGAAGAGATATGTGTTTAAAAGGCATCCATTCAAGTCCACATTAGATGACCTAGAAGGTGCATTCTCCCGCACTCCCATGGGTGTTATGCATGTGGAAGATATTAGGGCATACATATATTGCAAGAAGGAACCAATAGGTCTAGATAGAATAAGAGCACACATGGAAACAATGATGAAACCTAAAAAAACCTTCATGGATGAGTATACCCAGTTGGATAATCATCCTATAGTAGAATATGCTACAACATATGAGCTCTATGAGTTGGAATGGATCAAGATCCTACTCAGCAGGATCCATGATGACCTATTTTGGATAGGTGAAGTACCAGTGAGGATAATAGGAGACTTAATTCATGAGATGACAGGACTCTCAAGAATAGGTGTCATTCTTCCAGTGGGAAAGGACACTAGAAAACTTGTAGAAAAAGCTTGCAAATCAAGAAGTGATAGGCGTGGAATGAAAGTTGAGCCTATAGATGAGAAAGACATCAAATTGATGTCCATGATACTGGGATACAGGTTCCAACACACCAGTAGAGTAAATAGTGTGTCAGCGGCCACCATTCTAGTAGCAATAAGATTGGTGAGAGAGAAAGAAGAGTTTAATTTGTGTGAGATCTTGTGTGCATAGATGATAGACAACATAAGAGCTATTAAGCATGACAAGACCAAGATATTCAGGTTTGGGTCTCTAATAATCTACATGTACTTCCATATTCTTGGAAAAGTGTTTGATTTGTATCTAGACAAATCTATTCCCACTATGCCTTAGCTATCCTTTAAGGCATCCATAGAAAGTACCCTTAAGGATTACATGACTTTGGAATTGAAGACATTTAGGGTCAAAATGCAGATGAAATATAGGATTCCAGAAAGTATTGTTGAGAAATAAAAGGACACAATTTGTTTCATGGTGGAAACTGATACAACATGTATGGAAGCTATTGAACCAAGAACAAAATGGATTCATCCAGTGGGATATGAAGTTGAAGAGCCTATTCTAGAGGCTTATGCTCAAGTTCTTTTGCCAGTACCTAAGGACCCCAATGAACCTACATGGGGGACTTATGAAGAGAAAACAAAAGAAGTAGATGTTGTACTGAACAACATAGCAACAAAAAGAAAAGTTGCCAAGGTCACTTCAGAGATTTTTAGAATTCATGTAGTGTCTCAAGAAGACCTAGAAAAAGCAAGACAAGAGAAGATTTCTTTGGAATTAGAGAGTGCAGCTACAACAAAGATAGAATTTGATGACCCAAAGATGAAGAAGGTGAAAATTGAGAAATCTAATGATCTGAAGGATAAAATAGATGATACCCCTTTTGCACCCAAGGAACCCATTGACCTTACTGCTCCTCCTAAGTATAGGGCAATGCCTAATGGAAGAAATAGATTAGCACTGGTCATCCATCATCGCAAGTAACAAGGAATAGGAAGAATACTCAAGCACCCCCAGAATTAAGCTTCAAACCCAATCCAAGTGTGTTGAGTATAAGGATCATTGATGAAGGCAAGATAGATCAAGTAGGAAAGTTCTATGAAAAATATAGTGAAATTGACAAGTCAAAAATTCATGGAATGATTGTCAAACATATGCTGAAGTTCAAAAAGATAGTCCTATAACTGAAAACTATGATTCCAGATAATGTGTGGAACATCCTATAATTCCAAAAGAGACAATCCATTGAAGAGGACCTAAGGATAAGGGAAAAGACCTTAGATGAAACCCTCCCAATATGCTCGCTAGAAGAAAAGAAGTTATTATTAGATCTGGTGAAGCCACATCTTAGAACCAAATCAAGGACCCTACATATAATGGACAAAAACTATGAATTGGTGGCTAAGGAAATAGAGAAAGCCTTTGAGAAGGTCTTCATGAATAGGCACATGTATCCAGCTACTGCACCCACATCTCAAGTACCCACAAAGGTTGCAAAAGAGTCAGAGACCATAAATGTACCATATATAGGTCCACAGGATTCAGCGCATGCAGTTGATGCATCCACAAAGGTAGAGAAGTCTGCACCCATGCCAAAAGCACACAAGGATGAAACAATTTTCATTGACAATGTTGAGATTGCAATGGTGGCCTCAGATACTTATTTGGACAAGTTTGAAGAAGCCTTTGTAAGCACTCAAGAGGCTGAAAATCTATGTAGAAACACTCCTCCGAGTCAACAAAAAGTACTGATTGAGGATGTAACAGAAAAGAAGAAGAAAAAGGAAAAGAGATAGAAAAAAAAGAAGAGGCTCAGTGAGTTGGTTAGTAAATTTACACTTGACCTAAACTCACTAAAGATTGGACAAGCATCTTTGAAGGAGTTTGCAGCAAAAGGAAGAAAAATCATTGCTAACTGTATGGATCAGGACAAGTTAACTGATGACCATTCAAGAAAATACAAGAGGCAAAAGCTATGATAGAGAAAGTAAATAAATCATTGAAAGACCCATCCAGTGATATAAATATGTGCAATAGTGTATATCAAGGACAAATTGACAAGATTGAGAAGGTGAAAAAGGAGATGTCAAAAATAAGGGCTAGGCAGACTCAGCTTAGAAATGCTCTTGCACCCTCAATAGATATACTTAATCAGAATATCAAGGAGATAGATGCCACAATGGTGACATATGATCATGGTCCTAGCACAAATTTGGAGAAGATGGAGAAGTTATAGTATGCACTATGTGCCCATCTCTAGATTGTTAATTCACTAATTACATTTTGGAAGAAAGAGATCCAAAACTTACAAATAGCATATCTGGATGTTCTCTCACTTTAAGCATTTGTAGATATAGTTTTGAAGCACCTTTTTCATTAATGTCAAAGGGGGAGTGTGTATAGAATGTGGAGTTATAGATGTATAAAGAAGATGTATAGTAAAGAATATAAGGGAGATATAAGATAGAGTATAACAAAAGTTTTTTGCATAAGTGAATAGTTAGTAACTGTTCCATATTCCTTTGTTGCCATCAATGAAAAAGGGGGAGATTGTTGGCAAGTTGACTACACTAGTGTATATGACTTAATATAGTGTTGTCATTATGGCAACAAATTCATATAGTGTTTTAGAGTCAGCGCACTTGATGAGAAGATTAGAAATTGGCTAAGTGTTGAAGACTGGACAGTGTACAGAGTACTTGAAGATCAGAGCAAGGTGACCCCACAATAGTGGGTTACACTTTTTTAGACATGCTGATTTATGCTGAAATAACACATTTTTAATAAAATATGATGATTTAAGCCTTGAGAGGTTCCATTTGATGGACCTAACTACAAATGGTTAGCTCTAAGCCTTTTAGATTAAAAAAACATTGATATAACATCTATACTCTTCATTCATACCTACAATGGAGTCTCCTTCAGACCTACTAAAATTTTGGAAAAAAAACACTCCGAATTTATCTTTTGGCAGATCAAATGAATCTGTTTGACAAACATATCTATGTAGTAAGGTACTACTGAGAAAAATATTTCCAATGATTATAATGTTAATATATATTAAGTTTATTATGACTTTTTATTTTTAGTTTTACAAAACATAGATATTTCTCTAGATGTGTACCTTTATGTTTGATGCTTATGGAAAAATAGTAAATGAGAGAAAAAAAAATTCTAAAAAATATCTATGCCCTAGGTATTGAAGTTCTCTTTCTATAAAAAAAAATTTAAAAAAAATTGGACAAATACATGACAAGTTATAAGCTATGTAGTCAAGGTATGTCAAAATTATGGTTTAGTCAACTTCAAACACTAATAAAAATGCAATAATCATGATAATGTCATCAAACAAACTACATGCCCTCCATATGAATGTTACAAAACTAAATTTGAAAGAAGCACATTGATATCTATTTTAGAAAAAAAGTTATGTTCTATACAAACCAAGTAACTCTTTGAAAATGACGTTTTCAACAACATATCAATTTTCGTGGGAGAAAGAAAAAACCATTCAAGTCAATTCAAAAATAAAAACAAAAAATATATTTAGAATCTAGACAGAAAATCCTAAAATACTATAATTTACTTCATTTTCTAATTTCAAATGGTTTAACGACAATATGCATCCGAACCTATTTTTTTTCAAAATTTAGAGTTCAATATCCATTCAGGCAAAAAAGTGCAACCCACTATTGTGGGTTCACCCAACATCAACACACATGCATAGAATTATGGTGTGCACCCTAGAAGTTAAGTTGGTAACATCATAGTCATGCTAATTCTAAGAGTGCATGATCAGAAGATTCAGTATGAAGAAGATAAAAAGAGTTCAAGTTGCACAGACAGTGAATGCTAGAGAAGAACAGAGCAAGCAGTCGACTGTTGGTATTTTGGTTTGCGATTATATTATTATTTTGTAAAGGCTATGCACCTATTGTAATTAGGTTTCTGACATGTAATTATTATTTTTTGTAAACATGCTTGATCCAATTTAGTTAGAAGCGTTGTATGTAATAAGTTAAAGGGATGACCTAGTTATTTGTTTTGTATGCGCATATAAATATTAGATGCACCCATTGTAATTAGTATGAGAGTTGAGATAGAATTGAGACAAGAATAGCAGAAGTGTGTGAAGATTTGATAAGATGTATGAGAGCTTTGCAAGAGGTCAAAGCATCAGGGCATCAAAGGAACTGATCAGACAAGCAGTGTCACAGTGATAGTTCATCCAACAAATATAGTGTGTATCTGAGATCAGAAGGTTGTAGCCTTAACCACTTGAGAAGTGAACTCTAGGATAGTGCATCCACACCCCTAATAGGGTTTATTGTAAAAGACTCCTAGCAGGGTCTGACCCTTGACAAGGTCACTGTACTAAACACATTATAAAGAAACTCCTAACAGGGTTAAGGATCTTCTAACAAGGATCATAAAACACTAGTACAAAATATTAGTGGGTGTCAATTCCTACCAAGGTTTTTACCTATTTGGGTTTCCCCATAACCATATTGGTGTTATGTTTTGATTTCATGTTTCATGTTTATGTTGATGTTCATTTCAGTATTCAAGTTCAGTTTAAAGAATAAAGCAAAAAGATAAAATACAGTGAACACTGATTCACCCCCCCCCCCCCCCCCCCTCCCCCTCTCAGAGTTCCCATTCCTAACATATTCCTCATCAAAAATTAGGTGCACTCATTCAAAGTAAGCCCTTTGTTTCAACTTCAAACACTAATAGCTTGGGCATAAAAAATCATTTTTTGGCAAATTTTTAAAAAACATTCATCATAAAAATGCAAGGAATCTGATTTTCTAATTATTTTTATCCTTGGACATTTTGTTTGAATTATTTTCCACATATTTTCAATTTTGGTCTTAAAATTAACTTTCACATTTGGGTTTGGAATTAAAAAGAACAAGTGTCTTTTAAACCCCAAGGCCACGTACATGTTCTCTCCTCTTGCACCTTCGGGTGATCTTGATTGGACAAGAAATATTTGGTCTTGTTTTCTTTTTAGGAGGCCTACTTGGGGATTTGATCACCTCAAGGGATGACCTCAACTCCCGTGTTCCAGTGGAGTATAAATAGTGGGAGGTGAATCCAAAGACACCTCTCTTGGAAGTATAATCTTGTCACTCTTGGCTAAGTGCCAAAGAACTTTATACCTTTGGGAAGTGAAGGTGGATATTTGGGTTACCATCTCCTCCTGACTATGTAGCATTATTCTCTTTCATCTATGGATTTGGGCCTCACATATCTTGTGTATATCGATGACATCCCCTAGTTGAGCTTGTATATCCTATTTGAAGCCTCAATAGGATTGTTGGTGTGTTTGATGTGCTTGAATGTTTAAAACATTCCCCATTTCTAGACAAAAGGGGATACACCATCCAAATTAAGCCTTAGAAAATGTGTTTGTATATAATTTCATTTGTTTACTTTGCATTTTAAAATAAAAAATAGCATTTCAAAAATCCAAAAAAGCATAAAACTTTCAAAAATCCAAAAACATCAAAAAAACTTCAAAATCCAAAAAAATATATAAAGTTTGAAAGCCCAAAATCATTTCAAAAACAAAAAAAACATTTTGTTAAGTTAGTGGTCTTTAGTCAAGCTTTCCATATCATCTCCACATCACTTCTTCCATCTATCAACTTCATCATCTTTTTCACACTTCTTATCCTAATCACCTTCTAATCATCATATTCATTAATCTATTCTAATCATTCTAGTCATCATCTCCTAATCATCCATAATATCCTTAGTCATCCTATTAATCTGATTCAATTATGATTAATCATTCCTCCATATCCTACTCATCCTTCCTCCTCCTCTCTTAATCATCTTAAGAATCTTCCTTCTTAATCACTCACATCTTCCTAGTCAATTCTTCCAAGTCACTCCTATTCTATACCTAATCATCCTACTCAACTCTTCCAAGTAATTCCTATTCTATTCTAATCCTCCTAATCACTTCTTCTAAGTCAATTTTATCATTCTTCTTAATCTCTAATCATTCTTCTATGTTACCTTTATCCTCTTCATAATCATTCAATCAAAGTCCTAATCTTCATCTTGGTCATCCTTCTAATCTAATCACAGCATTACCTTTCTAATCTAACCCCCTTGTGAACTTCATTCCAGTCAAATCCTAATTCAATCTATTTATCCTCTTCATCTAAATCAATCACCCATTTATCCATTCCATTTTCTTCCAATATCCCTCATTTATCTTCTAAATTAATTTCATTCTAAATTTCCATCTCTATCCACATTATCTTCTAATCCAAATTTTCATAAAATCTTCTACTTTGAACTTAGGAGAAAAATCATCATTTGGACTTTAATCAAATATTGTCTTGATTGACCCATATCCAAGCATAATCAAGACTAATAAAATCAAATTCCTTAATCAATATTAGGTTGAAATACTATAATCAAAAGTGTTACATAGACCCTCATCATTAGCAAACACATCTAATTGAATTATTGCTTTGAGAACATTAGTTTGTCTCAAGTAATTAATTCCCTTAATCCTATCCTATTTTTCTTGGGATCACAATTCCATCTTCAAGTATAATAATTTCATCATCCAAATCAATCCTTTGTTTGCACCATCATAGGGTCTTGTTTCACCTAGGTTTGTCTCAAACCTTCAAATCCAATCAATCAAATCCCTGAGGTGCTGCCCTCATAATCAATCAAAATCAAATCCAATCAATCTAATCCCTGAGGCCCTACCCTCACAATCAATCAAAATCAAATCCAATAAATCTAATCCTTGAGGCCCTACCCTCACAATCAATCAAATCCTTAATCGAAATCAAATCAATCAAATATTTGAGGCCCTGCCCTCTTAATCAATCAAATCAAATCAAATCAAATTCCTTGAGGCCCTACCCTCTCAAATCAAAAAAAAAGTTTAAACTTTCTCCTATTCCTAAGTTCATATTTCATCCATCCTAAAATATCTCACTTCATCTACTCCTAATTCAAATCTTTGTCCACATCTTCTAATTCTAATCCAAACCCAAACCTTCATTCCAACATCATGGATAAATATTGGCTTTGCACAAATCCAATCTCACATTCATCCAACTCACACACTCACCAAAACAATCCAACTCCCACTTACCAAGACAATCTCATTTCCCCATCTATTCCACATCAACATGCCATATCCAATCCTAATACATCTCACATTCCTTCTCCTTCCTCTACCTTTGACAAGGTAAATCCATCTCATGCTCCCACATTTACCCAAATCCATAATCCCCATCTCTCATCCAAAACCATGCTTTTATTTTCATGGATCAACAAGATAACAGAGAAGTATAGATCCCCACCTCTAAATCAAGCTACCCAATCTCTACAAATCATGCACTCACCATATTTCCCTCCAAGTCAAGACACACCTAAATCTTCTAATTCTCATGATTCCTTCATCCCTCCATTCACTCGAGTTGAATCTTCCACCTACTCCATCCCATCACCCTCCCAAGTCCAAACATGTCTAGACCTTGTTCCAAAGCATGCTCCTATGGGTCATTCTCCTCCTCTAGATCTCATAATCTCTCCATCCTATCCTTCTAATCCATCTCAACATCCATTTATCCCTCTTAATCCACTTCATGATCTAGTTCCTAATCAAGATCAAGACATCCCTATTATCCCATCCATTAATGACTCCCCTTCATCTCATGAACCCATCCCCTCTACCCCATCCAATGATCCCCTTCCATCTCAAGCCTTAACTTTCCCTTATCCTCCACTTCATGAAGATGTTCCTTATCTCCAATCCACTAATTCCCCTCCATGCCAAGATCAAATCACTCCCTCTCATGATTCCCTTCTCTCCATTCTATTGTATGATCTTCTTCCATCTCAAGATCCCATTATTCCTTCTACTTCACCACCTAATACTCTCCAAAGTCAAGATCAAAGTACTTTGTCATCTCCATGTCATGATCCTCCACCATCTCAAGATCTTATTATCCCTCCTAATCCATCTCAATATCTTATCATCTCCCCTAATCCCCCTCATGATCCTAACAAAATCCCATCACACCTATCCAATCCATACATAAACTTGATACATCTAGACACACATCTTGTGTTGCAAATACTAAGTATCCTATTGAAGAAATAATGTCTCAAGATGTTGGTACCCCTCCTAATGCTTCCAAATCCCAAATTCATCCATCCAAATCTAAACTTAAATATTCCCATCACTAGTATTACAAATCCATTTTGGGCACTTATATCCAAACCTCCATCCCCTGACCCTCCAAATCCATTTTGGGCCCCTATGTCCAAAACTCCCTCCCTTCCTCAAAAACATCCATTTTGGGTCCTTATGTTCCCAAACCTAATCCTTCATCCCTTCCCTCCATTTTAGGTCCTTACATACATCCATCTTCCATATCCAATTTCACCTCATATCCCTAAGAAATATCCACAAAGGAACACATCCTTGAATTCCTTCCAACATTCATCCTCCATAATTCCATCCATAAACTCTTTAAACCATTCATCCTGATGCACCCATACCATGGCTAATGGAATCAAGTTGGATTCCAAAGTCAAAAAATAATAATAAAAGATGCATCAAGCCAAAAATCCACACAAACAAATAGAAGGATCAACATGTCCCATCTAAAAGATATGTTCAAGAAAAGAAAAATATGATCCAAAAGGATGAAAAGTTCAAAAGGCCACAAAGGCCTCAAAATAAAAAATAAAAATTCATGTCGATTCCAAAGCTACTCAATGTCAAAATGCATCTCAATTCAAAATCCAAATTGGCATCCAACCTTTCTAATCCAAAATCTTCCTCCTAAATCATCACTCAAAAAATCCTCTACTTTCCAACTCCATTACGTCCTTCACCTATTTTGGATCCTTATATCCCAAATCCACCCTTTTTTTTTCCTCCATCTCCTCCAAAATATCCTCCTCCACCTCTCCACCACCCTTCAAGGTGTGTGCCAATGGTGATATTTTCATCTCTCACATCCATTTATGTACAAGTCTTCCATCCTCTCATCCGTTATTCCCCAATCCTTCCATACTCATACACTCCTTTCATCCAATATTTTTTATAAGTCCTCATTTTCCTTCCCCTAGTCCATTTCCTCTACCATCTACCCATCCTAGCAACATATATGACAACATATCCAAAATGCCTTGATACAAAATACACAATGCAATATCACGACACTCGATTCTTGAATCCTTCCCTCCATCTCCCTATCACATATCTATTGTCTTATAAAATTCACCTCTTCCATACATTCACTTATCATCATCCCCTTGTACCCTACACTTGGGGGCAAGCTCCATCCATCCTATGCTACCGTATATGTCTTCCATTTTCATATCCACCATCTATCCTCCTATCTAAGTCCATCCTCATCCTTTATTATCTTTTATCTTGACTATCCTATGTATTCCATTCATCCATATACACCATCCATTTTCCTTGTTATCCATATCCTCTTCATTATCCTACATACGTCCATCCACTTGTTTGTATTTGATCTTGACATCCTATCCATATCGTCCATCTCATAATCCTTGTCAATTTCACTTCCTCCATCCATAATCCTATAAAGCTCCATCCTCCTTTCCATGCCTTTGATCTTGATTATCCCATGCATTCCCTCAATCTCATTGTATGCTTCTATCTACATCCTCCCTACATTATACATTGTCAATTTCCATCCATATCCTCCTTATCATTATCCTCTATCTTATTCATACCCCTCATCCTATCCATCCACCTCCCACTTTCATCTCTTTTCCTTCATAAACTTAGAAGCACTAAAACAATAAAAAAATAATAATAATACTATTTGTACATGCTTTGGAACATACATTCCTTCATTCCCTCCATCCCTATTCATATCATTCCATCCATTTCATATATCCTTTATCCACCTTCTTTCTGTCCATTTTCCTACCTCTAGTGTGGGGCATTTTACTCCTTTGCCACATCATCCTTGGATCCTCATCTCCTTTTCCCCCTCTCTTTTCATCTCCCATATCCTATCACTATCCATTCCCTCCATCTACCTTACACCCATAAACTACATCCATTACCCTTTATTCTAGCATTCCTTGGTTCTCCCTTGTCATTGGTCCCGATCTATTCAATCATCATATAGATCTTCCAACTTCCCCCCATAACATCCATTTTTCCTTTCCCTCTCATGTCTAATCCATTTCTGTTTCTTCTATACCATCCACTTCTTTTATCTTCTAATTCTTCCTTTCCAATTCTTTTATCTTCTCATTCCACTAAATCAAATTCATCTATCTTTGAGATTAGCTCTATGAATGACTTCTTTGCTAGCAATTTTGGTGTTTGCGCTATCCATCTCCCACCAACGGTGAATGCCAGGTGTGCTCACTCCATTAATATTGATGTTATGAATGTCTTTTCTCCTCTCTCTTCCCTCTGCCGATCGGCAGAGGCCGTACCCCCTAACATCCCCTCGGCTCCTCTAAGGACTCTTGTGGAGTCTAACAATATGAATGTGATTAATTCCCATAATAACCATGCATCCTCTCATGAAAGACCTAAATCCATTTCTGAAGTTGTCACTAACTCCACTTGTAACATCGACACCAATGCTAGGTTTAACCTCTCAGCCACAAATGGAGCCGACGAACCTGGTAAGAACTCTAGGATTGTTTCTCCATCTTTTTTCATTTCTCCTAATCCAGAAATGCTCATGGAAATTATGAAGGCAAAGAATAGGTTAAAGAATTCTTCCTTTTTCTTTGCTGTTGTTGAATTGGACAAATGTCCACCCAGAAAATTCTTAGATGACTGGTTCCACAATTATTGGAATCTGAAACTTGGCAACCATATTTCATTTTGTAGGTAAATTAAAAAGGGTTTATTTGTTATCTTTTTCGATAATCATGAATCTCAGGTTCCTATTCTTAAAAAGTAGTTTTGGACCATTGGGAATACTTCATTTTGTGCCCTTTCTTGGACCCCTGAGGCCATTCATGAGGAGGTTTTTTCCCTCTCAGCCCATGATCAATTTTGGTTAAATAGATCCCACCATTTCTATGGCATTTTTTACCTCAACTGTTGGAACCATTTGGTAAAGTCATCAGAATGGATGACACCGTTAGACTAGTTCCCCACATGGATGCCAGGGTTTTAATTTCTTTGAATCCTAGTAAAGAAATCCCAGGTGATATCAATATTAACATTGCTAATGACAATTATTCTTTCCCTATTGAGGTTCTTGGGGGCCTTAACACTTTTTTTCTTTGTAGAAAAGAGGTACATTTAAGGAAAGATTACCCCATATAATCAAGTGCATTCCTCCTCTAGCTAAATCTTAACAACCTACCACTTCCACTGACACAATTAAACCCAATTTGGAACCTTCTGTGAATAAAAATCCTCCTTTGACCGAGCAGACAAAATCTTCTCCCGTGATGACTTCTAGCTCTCTATCTATTTCTGATTCCCAATCTCCTACCCTAAACATGAATACTACCCTGATTTTTGAAGATGGGTTAACAAACGGCTTTCAAACCATCTCTAAAAAGAGAAAAAAGTGGTCCAAAAAATAGGATAATCTCTCCATAGTGTGTTCCCAGTCTTCGAGCCCTTCGCAAGCTCCCACCAGGGATAGCCCAGAGTTGATTCACATTCAAACCTCCTAGATTAGCACTCCACCCTCACTTTCTCTAAATAAGGACCCTTCAGTTAATAGCTCTGGTCACCTTAACCCTGCTCCTAAAGTTTTCAAGGAAATTAGTGATGACTTTGTGCTTGAAGTTATCCCCACTAGTAACCCCCCCTATTTTTAATTCCCTCTACAACTCTAACTCTTCCATGGACCTTGAGTTCACTTCCCCAATAATCTCTAATGATGATGATATTGAACTTAAGAATGATTTTCCTACTTCTAAAAGAAGAGGGAGACCATTGGGGTCCAAGAATAAGAATTCATCTGCTAAAAAATAGGGAGTTAAATCCTATGTTTCTATGGTTCCTATTGATGAGTCTATGGGCTATAATGGTTCTCCCCCCCCTAGCTCTTTCCTCATGAGTTTCATTTCATGGAACATTAGGGCCTTGAATCCCCTGATAGAATGTTTATTATTAAGCATTTTCTTGACACTGTTAGATCCACTGATTTCTTGGTGTTAAAGAGATCAAAACTACTAGATTCACTCTTGAATCCAATCTGAATTTTTTATGGAAAAATGCTATTAAATTTGTTTCTAATCACCCTTGAGGAAGGGGTGGTGTTTCTATCTTGATTAATCCTAAATGGGAAAACTATATTTTTGGTAATGGGATATCCCCCTATAATAGAGCCTTGTGGATTACTATAAACTTCAATAACACTATTTTTGGCATCTATTCTATATATGCTTCGAATGATTACAAGGAGAGGTTGAATCTCTGAGCCTGGTTGGCTTCTCTTCCTAATATTCCTTGGTTTGTGGGAGGGCACTTCAATATGGTTGAATCTCAGGAGGATAAAGTGGGTGGCCTTCCCTTTACGTGGAAAGATATAGAAAAGGTTTAGTGGAATAGAATGAAACATGAGCTAAATAGTTTTTTCATCCCTTGGCTGGTAACAAAGATAATAATCCCAAATTATGGAATATTTGGTGTACTTTTCAACATGGTCCTTCTAGGATCTACTCTAGACTGGATCATTTCTATGCTAATAAGAATTTATTCTCAGTCTTTCCTAATAATCAAGATAACTCTATTTTGGTCACCCCCACTTCCCTCTCTGACCACCATCCAATTTCTATCTATGTCAGATTCAATGGCTCCCCTGTCCTTAGTAAAGTCTCCAATCCCAAATTCAACCTTAATAATACTCTTCTTAAGGATGAAGATGTTCTTTCTGCCATTAATATCATTAGGCTCATTAAAAAAAATCACTATCCTTCCATCTCTCACTCTGATAGGTGTAATAAGAACATTCTTGCTTGGAAAAAAATTTTGAAAACCATTGGACAAAAAAAGGCCAAGGACTACATATTCACTGAAAAGAAGCTTACCTCTAATCTTAAAGAGGCTAAAACTAATATCCAATCCAATCCTTCTGATTATATGCTTATCCCTCATGTTATTAGTGCTAAGGAAGCCCTCAAACAACATCAGAATCTTAAACTTAGAGGAGTCAAAATTAGATCCCATGCCCATTGGCTCCAATTTGGTGATAGGGGTTCTAAGTTTTCCTTTAATCTCATTAAGAAAAAGTATTCTAATGAAACTATTGGCATGATTTTAGTTGATAATCAAGAAATAACTAACAATGATAGCATCAAAGAGGCATTTGTTGGTTATTACCAAAACCTCTTCACCTCTGAGGATATGGACGAGGCAAACTCCCTCAAAAATTACTGTAGATCTCTTATTCCTACAAGGATATCCATCATGGATGCTTCCTTTCTTAGTAAAGACATTTCTATGGAGGAAATTGAAAAATCTATAAACTCCCTCAAAGATGACAAGACCCCTGGTCTCAATGGTCTACATGTTGATTTTTACAAGGCTAACATCAATTGGATATGCAAAGATCTCCATGATATTTACACAAAAGCCTTAACTAATGGTACCTTGTGTTAATATCTATTGAGCATTTAAGGTTGTCATTAGTATCAAAGGATAGTAAACAGGTTGGTCAGTTACTTATATTGAGTTGGTCGGTAACCAGAAGTAAGATAGAGCAGTCGGTAAAGCCTTTACACCGAGCATCACATAGTTTACCAAGCACCAGCGACACTGACACCAACGATCAATAAACACTAAGCATCACAGTATACACCGAGAAGATTATACAATTTTTACCAATGATCATAGAAAATGGCATAGTAATCTGAAATGGCACATTCTTCTATGCAAATGGTTACAACAGATCATAAAATGGTTTACCAAGATCGAGGAGAATTTATTGTAAATAGATACTCATTAAATGTAATGTTTATCTTATTGTAATAGTTGATGTAGGTTATTTTGCATCGTAGATCTTAGGGTTATGATTATTTTTGTAACCTAATTTTTGCTAAGGCGGCAAAATAGAACACTATATATTTTGTATGTTCACACCATTTTATGAGGTTGGTGAACTAATATATATGAATCACGGAGCACTTGAAGACATTGCCTAACTTCAAGACAATCAGTTTACCGAGCAGAACAAAGTACAAAGGATATCAGATTGAGTAGAATTAGAGAAGGTTACCGAGCATAACAAAGTAGAGAACCATCACAGATAAGGTGATATTTTTTTGAGCACTTATAGATTTGTTTCAAAAAATTGAGTTGTCAACTAGCAGATAAATTGCCTATTACTTTCTGATAATTGTGATAGATTTTTTGATAAATCTCTTAATAGAGTAGACTTAACAATCTTATGTAAATCTCTTAACGGAGTACACACTTCATTAGTGTTGTTTAAATCCTATAACTAGGTAGATCTAGCTAATCTAATATGTTACTCCTAACAGCGTAAGATCATCAGAAGTGATCAAAACTTGTAGCCTTAACAAGCAAACCTTTTCTATCTGCAGTAGTGAAGAATTTGTGGGTGTCATCCCCACCGCAGTTTTTACCTTCTTACAAGGGTTTCTATGTTACCAAAATACTTATGTTATGTGATTTTCATATTGATTTCATGTTGTTTACTTTCTCAAGTTAACTAGATGATTGATTTATGCAATTAGATTCAAGTTATTTTGATCGGTTATCATAGTATACGGTTATAGATTTGAAAGGTTTTACAAGTAAAGTTTTTGAAGGCACTGATTCACCCCTCCCCTCTCAGTACCTATCTCTCCTAATTCCAACAATTGGTATCAGAGCATAGTTCTCTTTTTGAATAGTCTAACCACTGAAGGGTAAATATCTAAGTCATGGAGAGATACAAGCTTGACAAGACTATTGAGAATCAAAAGATACAAATACAAATGTTTTTGGAATAGTATAAACAAGCCAAGGAAGAACTGAAGAAATTATTGGTTGAAAGAAAGAACCTTGCAATATAGCTAAATGAAATCAGTTATCATGAAGAACCTATTGATGAAATATTTGATCATATTGGATCAAGCTCTGGAAGCATCTCTAACGGATCTGAAAGCATAATCTCTAACTTGTCTAAAAAGAATTAGCATCTATCTGAGCAAGTGAAAGCACTCCAAATCAATCATGAATCTCAAATGGTGAGAATGGTGGAAATAATGAACAATGCTAGACAAGCTAAACAAGATTGGAATCTGGCTATTGAAGACTGAAGACTAATGACTGAACAACTCCCAGCAAAAGAAAGTGAAATACAGAGACTCACTGATCGTCACTTCCAAGTATCAAATCAGATGATAACAGTTAATCAAGAAATGAACCGAGTAAATGGAGAATTATCAAGAAGACTTGAAGATGTTGCAATACTCAGAGAAGATAATGAAAAACTAAGAAATGAAATAAAGACACAAAAGCAACACAATGAAATGATGAAGATAGCTGAGGATAGTTCTAAAAAGATTGATGATTTCCTAACTAACCAGAGAAGATTCAGAAGTAGAACCGGTATAGGCTACACCAGTGAAGGAGAATCATCACAACAAGTTGAAAAAGTCAATAATAATAAAAGTCAGAAACCTAAAGTGTTGACATGTTATCACTGTGGAAAACTAGGACATACATCTGATGTGTACAGAAGCAAAGCACAAGGTAAACCTCCTGTCATTCCTAAATTCAATGGATATTGTTATTACTATGGTAAGTTTGGACATCTAGCTTATGAATGCAGAGCTAAGAAGAATGACATTGCTAATAATATTGCTGAGGAGAAAATATGATATACATGTAATAAGAATGGACACACTGCAAGGGACTACAAGGCGAAAATGAAACAAGTCTGGACACCTAAAGAGAAACTACAATGAAAGTCATATCAACCGAAGAGAAAAGGTAACTCATATGTTTGGGATTACAATACATGGACTAATTGTACTATATGTGGTTGGTATGGACATATTGCAGCAAACTGTTATAGAAAGAATTAGATTGGACAATCAAGAAACTGGACAAATGTAGGAATGGCATGTATGCACTGTCACAAGGTCGGTCATTTAAGCAAGAACTACAGAGACTGAGCACCTGATGAAAACCATATATTTGAGAGTGGATATAACATTGCAGAAATTATGAAGTTAAGGAACACAATGTGGAAGAAGGCATCGAATGAGAATGCTGAGTCAAGTAACACTGTTGGTGAAACCTCGTCCACTGGATTGGGTGACATCGGTACCTCCACTTAAGATGACAAAGGTATGTATGGAACTAACATTTTAAATGATCACATTTTAAATACAATTCCTTATATATGATGTACAAATACTAAATCTGCATGAATAAAGATGCACTATGGTTTATATGTTATAAGTTTACAAATGTCACATAGTCGGTAAAAGAAGAAACGTGAATTGGTTACCCGTTAGTAATCACTATACAAGGTTAATCGATAACAGTACAAACCGATGAAGAAATTCTATGTTAACCGAGCAAAGGAAATTGTAGACATTACCAAGCTGACAATTGTTTCATATCAGAAGTTAGGTCATGCATTTAATGCACCAAAGTTTGAGCGAGAATATCAAGAAATCTATATATACGCGAAAACAGAGTTCATTGTTACATTGCGATTTCAAAGAATAGAGATTTGTTTGAGCTAAAGATTTTCAGAAAAGATTCAAAGCTACTATAGATCAAACTGACAACAATTCTTCGATGATAACAAGTAAGTTCATCTGCCTACCAAACACTGATTATCTATTATTTGCCGAAACCCTAGAAACAATTTATGGCATCAACATCGACTACAAGCAAATCGCAAAACATTGAGGGGGAAGTAGAATTAATTGTAAGGGCACATTTCACTGAGGAGAAATTCAAACCTCATCCTAAGGTCGTAGCACAAACAGATGATATGGGTGCATTTTCTAGTATTCCAGATAGGGTTTTTTTAATAGAAGACGTTAGGGCCTATATTCACTGCAAAATCAGTGAAGTATGTGATTTTGAGACCATTGCTACTTATCAACAAGTCTATGGACCAGATGGAAAGATTAAATCCGAATACAAGAAGATTGAGGAGTCAGGGTTACGGTGTTTTACATACTTCCCGCAATCCTTCCAAAATGACTGGATAAGAATCGTGCTAGGCAGATTTCATGATGGAAAATTTTGGTTAGATAAACCTGTTGAGGTCACGAAGAAGATTATCAGTAGGGTTACTGGGTAACCTACAACCGACAAAGCCAAAGCCTTTTGAAGTTCATCTCATCCTGACGTTGAAAAGAACACTGGAGCTCAATGGGATGGTAGGGCACTGAAAATATCAACTATCAAAGATCCAGCGATAAAATTTGTAGCTCATGTCATCGGGTACAAGATATTTCAATCTAGCAGACCAAATAGTGTACCCTGTAGTGTTGTGGACATGGCATATAAAATTGTGAAGAAAGATCACCAAGTAGATCTTGTAGAACTGCTACTACACCAACTGCATGATAATATGAAGACAATAAAAGCAAAGAAGTCCAATACATGTAAGTACGGATCACTGCTTGTCTGTACATTTTTCTATCTACAAAAATATGTACCGGGTATCGGTAAGGTAAACTAGCAATCGGACAAACCGATAACTACACAAATCGGTGAAATGATGAAAAGTCTAGGAAATAATCTGAATAAGGAATTCAATGCATATTTCAAACAATTTTAGGCAAAAATGCAACAAAGGAGTAGAATTCCAAAGGAATTAGTGAGTAAATTTGAAGATGATATATGTTTTGTAGTCAGCGCAGACCACTCAATGATAAAGGGAGTAGAATCGAGAACAAAATGGTTAGCACTGATGGGATATGAAATGAATCATGATTTCACTTTGAAATCTATTAATGCATTGCTGGTATTACTGATAGATATCACTGCCAGTAGGTTTGGAGTATATGAGGAAGCTAAGTCTCAAATCACTATAGACATAGAGATCGGAAAAATGTCTAGAAGAGCGAAGAAAATGAGAAAAGATCTCACAGCAAAATATGGAAATGCATCTAACTCACCTAAGGAGTCACCGGTTAAAGAAGCAATTGAAGGTTAGTTAGAGTTGGCTAACAAGCCCTATGATAGCGAGGAGACCGAGTCAGATAAAGAAAAGGATCACACACCAATTCCTCCCACAAATGATGAACAAGAAATGCAGCTACATGAACCTGAAGGAATGAAGACACATTCATCAACTGCTGCACAATCTACCAAGCAAGTAGAAGTAGTAAAAGTAGAAAAAAGAAGAGTAGCTACCCGACATGAAAATATGTTAAAAGAAAGAACAAGAAAGTTGTTGAGACACCGAAGAAAAAGAGGAAATACATAAGAAGTAAAGAAGATATTGAGGAGACTGACACTGAAAATGATCCTAATCAATTCAAGTTACTTCGTAACAGGGAAAGTACAAAAGAAGAAATAATTAAAGATATAATTGAGAATGGAAATCTTATAGATCCAGGCATAGGCAAATTTGACAAAATGTCAATTGAGGACAAGACAAAGATAGAACATGCTATCATCCAGATGATGATTAAATTCAAACAAGTACCAATGGAATTCGCATGTCAATTGCCAAAGGAACTTGATGACAAAATAAGTGAGAGATGGGCTATTGCACTAGATATAGAGAAAAGGAAAAGAGAACGATCACTAAGTCGTGCAACCTCACACTTTAGCTATGCTATTGTAAGTGAATATATGACAAAGTATCAGGCTAGATTTCTAGTCAAGAATAGAGCAATGCAAATCATGGATGAGAATGTGGATGATATGGATGTCATATGTGATTCTCTATGGACATCAATTTTGAAAGCAGAAGAGAAAGCTGAACAAGAAGCATTCCTAAAACTGTCTAAGAAGAGACACAATTCAAAAGGTAAAGGTATTTTCATTGATGATGACAAAGGAAAGACAATAAAGGACACGGGTATATCAGTTACCAAGGTAATTGATATCACTAAACAAAAGGCAGAAATCAAAATTTCACAAGATGCACCAGATCAAGTAAAGATCCACTTGCAAAAGAAAACTGATGATGATGCACTCATTGAGGACATCACTAATGGTGATCCTGATGGTGAGGATGATGAAGATGTGACAATTGCACCATACAAAGATGAAGCATTAGACACTGATAGTGTGTTCACATCTCTAATAGGTGAACTACCTGTACTTGCATAGGCAGTTGAAATAATTTCACAAGTACAACCTGATGCTTCTCATCCTGAGCCAAATAAAGATATAACTGAGATACAAGCACCTGAGAAACCTGTAGATACAAATGAGCCTACCAAAATAGAGGCACAGTCTATAGAAACAAAGGAATCAGAATAAACAAAGTCAACCGAGGTGAACCCACCTGACACTACAACCGAGACTCCCACACCATCTACCGAGGAGCAGAAGAAGGATGATACAGTGTCAACTAGGAAAGATACTCTGAAAAGTGGAGAAAAATATATTTTTATAAGTGAGAAGAAGTTACCTCTTGCACAGAAGAAGAAGAAAGTCAAAGGGCTGATCACCATTGATGAAGTTATAATTATACCAGAATGTGACCCGAGAACTCTAAGCCCTGAGGAACTAAGTAGATATGGGGAGTTATGTTCAAGGAAAGTAGCACAAGAGAAGTTAAGGCAAGAACACAAACATAAAGAAGTGTTAAATGATGTGAGGGATATTTTGAAACAAATAGTACCGAAAACAAATATTGATGAGAATACTCCCATCTTAGATCAACTTGCCACACTCGCCAACAAAATCAATGCCCCTGATACAGATGTAGACAAAAGAATAGAAGAAAGGGTAGAATCAAATATTCAAAACAAATTGGCATAAAGGATTAGCACAGAAGTGGCACTGAACAAGGTAAAATTATCTGAGGTCATTACCGAGGTAAAATCTATTACCCAGATAATCTATCAATTTCTCATCAAGCTTTGTACTTCAAACACCTTCACTATAGAAGTTAGTGAAAAGATAAAAGGTTTAGAAGTAGAGATCCAATTGAGTACACAAGCAGCTATCACTGAGCCAACTACTTTCTTAAAGCATATTCACTGAGTTCAGGAACTCCGGCGGCTGATAGCAGATTTAAGGAAACAAGAAGCACACATCACTGATTAGGTTACAAAGTTACAAAAAGAACTCATCCCTTTCCTAAAAAATTTTGAAGCACACATTTTCAAAGCTGAACAACTTGTAGCAACACCAGAGATTTTAGTGTTGGATAATATCTTTGACATGCATGCACAAGTCAGTCTTGAGCATATTGCTCTTACCAACTTGAAAGAGGAATGGGACAACCTCTTGGAGTCTATAAAGAAAACCCATCAAAACATTTTTTATAAGATGTAAGTATACATTATATATTTTTTTTTTGCATTTGGCATTATTATCAAAAAGGGGGGAAACCATGTATATGCCAAATATGTATACTTTGATATGTATATTACATACTACTGGGAGCATGCACCGAGGGGGAGTACTTTGTACTTAGAAGCATTTTTGTTGTGGATATGTATATGGTGGAGACATAAGGAATATATAGAAACATTTTATCTATATACATTCAAAGTTTTGATACTAATGCCAAAGGGGGAGATTGTTAATCTCTATTGAGCATTTAAGGTTGTCATTAGTATCAAAGGATAGTAAACAGGTCAGTCAGTTACTTATATTGAGTTGGTCGGTAACCAGAAGTAAGATAGAGCATTCGGTAAAGCCTTTACACCAAGCATCACACAATTTACTGAGCACCAGTGACACCAACACTGACGGTCAGTAAACACCAAGCATCACAGTATACACTAAGCAGATTATATAGTGTTTACCGATGATCACAAAAAATGGCATAGTAATCTGAAATGGCACATTCTTCTATGCAAATGGTTACAACAAATTGTAAAACATTTTAGCAAGATCGAGGAGCATTTATTGTAAATAGATACTCATTAAATGTAATGTTTATCTTATTGTAATAGTTGATGTAGGTTATTTTGCACCGTAGATCTTAGGGTTATGATTTTTTTGTAACCTAATTTTTGCTAAGGCAGAAAAATAGAACACTATATATTTTGTATGTTTGCACCATTTTATGAGGTTGGTGAACTAATATATATGAATCACGGAGCACTTGAAGACATTTCCTAACTTCAAGACAATTAGTTTATTGAGCAGAACAGAGCACAGAGGATATCAGATTGAGCAGAATTAGAGAAGGCTACCGAGCAGAACAGAGTAGAGAACCATCATAGATAAGGTGATATTTTGTTGAGCACTTATAGATCTATTTCAGACAATTGATTTTTCAACTAGTAGATAAATTTCCTATTACTTTCTAACAATTGTGATAGAGTTTTTGATAAATCTCTTAACAGTCTTATGTAAATCTCTTAATCGAGTACACACTTCATTAGTGTTGTTTAAATCCTATAACTAGCTAGATCTAGCTAATCTAATATGTTACTCCTAATAGGGTAAGATCACCAAAAGTGATCAAAACTTGTAGCCTTAACAGGCAAACCTTTTCTATCTGCAGTAGTGAAGAATTTGTGGGTGTCATCCCCACCGCAGTTTTTACCTTCTTACAAGGGTTTTTGCGTTACCAAAATACTTGTGTTATGTGATTGTCATATTGATTTCATGTTTTTTACTTTCTCAAGTTAACTAGATGATTGATTTATGCAATTAGATTCAAGTTATTTTGATCGGTTATCACAGTATATAGTTATAGATTTGAAAGGTTTTACAAGTAAAGTTTTTGAAGGCACTGATTCACCCCTCCCCTCTCAGTACCTATCTCTCCTAATTCCAACACCTTGGGTAGCTCCATCAATAGAGGTATCATTAAGTTGATTCCTATGGATGTGGACAAGGCTCTAATTAAAAATTGGAGGCCTATCACTCTTTTAAATGTTTCTTATAAAAAATTTGCCAAAATCTTGGCTCTTAGGCTTGAAAATATTTTACCCAAATTTGTTTGTTCTACTCAAACTGGTTTCATTAAAGGTGGATATATTCTTGAGAACCTGATTACTAGCTAGGAAGCTTTAAATTGGGCTAAATATTCTCAACAAAATTCTGCTATGTTTCTTCTGGACTTCGAGAAGGCTTATGAGAGAGTGGAATGGAGTTTTATCTCCATGATGCTTGAGGCCTTTGGATTTCCTAATGCCTTCTATAATTCAGTCAAGATGTTGCTTAATGATTCTTATACCCAAGTTGATATCAATGGATCCCTATCTGAATCCTTCCCCCTTGTTTGATCCATTAGACAAGGTTGTCCCATGGCTCCTACCCTCTTTTTTATTTCCTTAGATGCCCTTTACTACATCCTTAGAGATAATTCCATCTCCCTTGCTGTCAAGGGTATCTCCCTTCCTAATGATACTAAGCTTATTAATTATCAATTTGCTGATGATACTTCTATTTTCTATGAAGCCACTGAAGATAACTTTGAAGTCCTGCAAACTAAACTCAATCTTTTCTTCTCTATTTCTGGGACTCATCTCTCTCATACCAAATCTATATGTCTTGGATGGGATGAACAGCCGTCAGCTTGGTTTAATAAGTATGACTACCAGTGGGGAGGCCCTCACAATATTGTGAGGTATCTTGGTATACCTTTTTCTATTGAGCCTTCTCTTAAAGATATGTGGTTTTAGGTTAAGGAGAAAATTACTAAAAAAATGAATAAGTGGCACAACAAATCTCTATCCCATGTTGGTAGAGTGCAAGTTTGCCAAAAAATTCTTTCCTCTTACAACATATACTACTCCTCTACCTAGATTTTCAATAGTTACCAAATCTTATAAATCCAAAAGGCCATCAAGGATTATCTTTGGTTTGATGGAAAAGGGAATAAAAAGCTCCATGTTGTTAAATGGGATTGGTTTCATATTGATAAACTCCTTGGGGGATTGGGATTGAAGGACCTTAAAACTATGGGGATCGCCCGTGCTGCCAAATGGATCTTTTATCTTTGTCTAGGGATGATCCTTAGAAATTTCTCATTAGGAGTAATATTAAAAGAGGTTTCCCAAAGAATGCTAAGTCTTGGAAAAACTTACCTTTTTGTGACTTGATTTGTGGGAATTTTCTTATTGTGGTTCAAGGATCTATTGTCTTCAAGTCCATTTAGAAATCCTGGAACCATGTCAAGAATTATATAACTAACAAGACCTTTCATGATGATAAACAGCTCTATGGTGAAAGATCCATTTGGTGGAATTTGCATTTATCTGGTAAGCCCCTTGCCCTCTCCCAAGGATTCTCTGCCATGTCTTGGTGTAACTTAGGCATCACTCAGCTTGCTGATCTTTTTGAACAAGACAATATCATCAATTGGGATGAGCTTAGACTCAAATTTAACATCCCTCCTTCATAGAAGAAACCTTATAATATGATTGCTAAAGCCTGCAAGGACATCCCTACTACTTTCCATGTTGATTCCCATAGGTTCTTGAATATTAAATGGCCGGATGGAACTATTATGACCAAAATTAAAGCTAAAAACATTTACAGCATGATTGGTTATAATGATTCCATCATCGACCATGTTAATACTCTTTGGTACTCTAATCTTGATATCTTCTCTTGGAGGAAGTACTTTGGGAAGTTATGGAAAATTTCTATTGATCGTAAGATCAAATGTTTCAAATGGCTTTTGGTTCTTGATAGACTCCCTATCAGAAAGGATTTTTTTGCAACCCATTACTGCAACATATGTAGACTTCCTGAGTCTGGTAGACACATATTCTTTGACCATATTTTTTCTAAATAAATTTGGCTCATGTTTGGTATTTCTTTCCCTAAAAATATTAATATTCTTGAAATCATCACTGGACATATTGATGGGCTTAAAAAAGATACTAATCTATTTTGGAAAATTCTTTCTTCTAGCATTCTATGGTAGATCTGGAAATGCATAAATGAGGAAAGGTATAAAACAATCTTGAAGTTCTTACTGAGTCTTTCTGAAGTCTTGCATATTTTAAAATCTTCTTGCAGGTTCATATCACTATGATTGCGGACAAGGAAAATCTTAAAAGATTCCTTTAGATGAGATACTCTACATTCTTCACCTTTGAACAAAAGGATGGGTACGTTTGGACGAGAAATATGGACAACTTTCACATGTTTGAGAAGACTTTAAAGCAACTTAACTTGGAAGTTAAAAGAAACAACAAGAACACCTCAAATGACATGATCCTCTTGCTCGACCAGATCCAGGAAAAGAAGAACATTGCGTGGATGGAGGGCACCATGGGATGGACTGCATGTGTTGATGCTTTTGATGGTTTACTTCACTAGCTCCTGCTCTTACTACTACATATTTCCTTTGTAGTTGATGTTTTGATACTTTGGTTCTCTGATACTCTCAATGTGAGGTTGTGCCTCTGATTTTGTACTCTTCATTGTATCAACTTCTTTTTTATCTCCTTATTTTTTTAATATAAAAAATTCATCTATCTTATACTCTAATCAATTTTCCTTTCTTCCCATCCATTCACTCAAATTCCTTTATTCTCATCTTATCCTCTCAATCTCCTTTCATCCTATATTCTTCTACAAACCTATGTCATACTTTTACAAAGGGAAAGGTCAACAACACACAAATTATTCAACTTTAATGACATAAGTGTGGCATTTGTGTTTAGAATTTGAAGATGATGTAAACTGATAAAATGTGTAAAATTGGATAAAGTTTATGCCTATAATTTTTTTTAAAAAAATTGAATAAGAATTGATACATTTTTGTTAATTTTGAAGTCCATTTTTTAGTTGCTGAAAAATGTTGAAAATCTGGGGTCTAGTTCTCGCCAAACAAGTACATACAAATAATCTTTTTTCCTCTGATTTCAAAATATGTTATAGATAACATGTAAAGCTATCGCGTAAAAGAAGAAAGATTGGTTTTTTTATGTATATTTTCTCTGATATAACTACTCATAGTTAAACTTATCTGAAATTGATAGTTTTCATCTCCCGTCAAATTTCCCCTAACAAATCTACACCATTCAGAAAAAAATTACATATTCTTGAAGAGGACTCTCTTATCTAGTGTTAAATATAAATATAATTTTTTTATGATATGATTTACTATTTTTTTTCTTTATTTGAAGCAACATCTTCTTGATGTTAAATACCTACTTGCAGTATTTTAAAATTATAATATATTCGATTTAATCAAAATACTATAAAACTTATATGACAATAATCTTGACTTTGAGCTCTACAAAAGGGTATTTTTATATATTTTTAAAAATATCATTAAAAAGAGTAGGAGTTATTGAAACGTCACTTTTCTGAAATAATCTTATTTCTTTTGTAATTGGACCCAAATTAGTATAAAACATGCATTTAATAGATATTTCCAATTGGAAAAGTTGAAGTGCTTATCTAATGAATCTAGCTAGACCATACGTTTGAAAAAAAATAATTTTTAGTTAGAAATACTCAAATTCAGCTATGCTAATAAGTTAGCATGAAACGTGACACAACTTTGTGCTTTTACTCTATCTTCTCATTCCACTAAATCAAATTCATCTGTCTTCTACTCTAATCAATTTCCCTTCTTCCCATCCATTCACTCCAATTCCTCTACTCTCGTCTTATCCTCTCAATTTACCTTCTTCCTATATTCTTCTATCTAATTCATTTCTCCTCCAAACCAATCCTTTCAAATCTATTTATCTTCTAATCATCTCAATTTCCTTCCTTCCTATCTGTTATACACTAAGTTTACACCCTTGTTTCAAGCTCTCTTGATCTTGATAACTTAGTATAACATGGGAATCATCTCCAGGTTGTGGGACCTATGCTAACTAAGATGAGACCTCCAGGTTCTAGGCTGGTTCCTTTTGGATAATCACCTTAATTTGCTTCTTGACAGGAAAGTAAATTCTTGAGGGGAAAAGGGATAGAAGGAATGCATGAAAGGGAAATAACTAAAAGAAAATTATCCTACTAGGTGATACACCGAAATTAAATGAACACAATACACTAACCAAACTAGCATGAAAGTTCTTAGATCTAATAGAACACAATATTTCTAAATAGGCTTGCATAAGTGTTTCTTAGAGGGGTCTGAGAAAAAGACACAGACTGTGACCTACAAGCAAACGTTCTCTTCAGCAAAAGGGCACAGGAATGAGACAAAATGATAGGGGGCTGAAGTATACCCACAAACTCACTCAAATCAAATCAGACACAGTAGTACACAAATAAGTTGAAAGAAAGAAGGGCCCTGGAACTCCAAGATTTCTCTAATAAAGCTAGTATATCATATTCAATAAGAGAAATACAGACAAGGGAAAGACCAGAGGGCAGAACAATTTCCACGGATAGCCTCTATTGAAACTAAGATTTCAATGAAAGGTTATAGTCTGTAAGAGCCAAAGGGCAGAACAAATGCCACGGATAGCTCCTAAGAAAGAAGAACTCTTTTTACAAAATGTAAACTCTTAGCTCTAAAAGCTCCAAAAAACATTATATACATCTCCTTTTGCACACAGGTAGGAGCCAAAACCTAATTAGGGTTACATGGATTGTCATATAATAATCAAAACCCTAACTCTATCATTTCTGATCATAAATGCATCTCTGAAAGTATCATGGCCGATCAGATATCTTGTGTGTCCATTTCATCACCATATCTACCTGCAGACAAGCCACCTTGATCCATCTACCTCTCTACAACTCGGGCTCACCATAACTATTCAAATCTGGTACTTCAGATATTTTGAAGTTTAAAATATAAATGATCACAGGTGATGCTAAGATTTTCTTTATCAATGGCTGATATTTAAACCTGATCTCATTTTAAAACATGGTCGTAGATCTTTCATTTTACCCGGGCACTGCTTCTATTCTTAACCCTAACTTATTTGGTGAATACGTGACTAAGGCTTTCATTTCAGGTTCTCCTTCCCCTTTAGTTGTTGAATCACCCGATCCTTTCACTTATTCTGGCCTGATTTGGTGATTACGCAACAAGCGTTGATCCCACTTGATAGTCACTAAATCACTTGAGGTCTTCAAAATATTCCTTCCAATTGAGCGATTGCCCGACTGAAGAGAAATCTCATAGTCACTGAATGAAAAAGAATATTTTCTCCTTCATTAGGCGATCACCCGACTAAGCTACAAACCTAGGCCCATCCTGCAAATTTTCATCATACTACTGGCCAGGCACCTCAGATCTATTTGACACAAGACCCACCTGACAGGAGCGCTGAGCTGGAGAGAGGATCGATGGTCGTCGTTATACTGTGATGCTTAAAAAGGCATTATCTTTACCCAATGATATAACAATAGCCATAGATCATGCTCAAACTTTAACTGCTTCATAGCTGAGATCGCTAGAAATAAGATAACTGCTTGCCAGATCGCTGGATGCTAAGGACTTGACCGCTAGGAATAAGATATCTCACGAACACATAGTCGCTTAGTTGCTAAATGAAAACTTAACCATCTCAAAGAACTCAAGACCTAGTGACTGTATGCTTGAAGAACTGTGTCCGCCATACCATGTGTCACTATGTTATTTTCTTTCGACTGCCTCCTCATCTCTGACAACTACCAGTTGTTCTGATAATGGCCCACCCTATCCTAACCGCAGGAGATCTAGAGATCACGCAACCGTGTATTCATTGATTCGCTAAAGGATTTTCTTAACCTCAGTCAAGTATGGAGATCATGCAAGCACTGTACTCGTGAGGTCACCAGATAAAATTCTAACCCTTGAGTTACATCTAGAGATTAGGCGACTGAAGTGAAATCATTGAGTCACTAGATAGAAAGGGAATATTCCATCCGATCGGGAGATCTCACGAACAAAGTAGATCGTGGGGTCAGGAGATAGAAAAGAATATTTTGTTGGGTCTTAGAGATCTTGTGACTAGCCTTAGAATATAAAGCGCACATGGGAAAATGGAGACTTAAGTGACCAAAAAGGTAATGGTGAAATAGAAAGGGCCATAGGGCTTTTAGGGTCTTTTGCCTCCAACGGTCACATTTTCAAATAAAAAGGGTTTCAGACTAGGGAGTTAAATAATTGCAGAGACCAGAGGAAAAGATGCAAGCCTATAAAAATTCTCAAGGTGCTCAATAGGGTTTAAAAATGGAGACCTCTAGATGGAGTCCAGCCTATGGCCAAAATTGAATAGATAGGAAATTTTGGGCAACATTTTGGTGATTTCTACTGGATGTCAGCCTATTAGACATTGATCAGTGGCCTTAACATAATCCATTGGGCATGGAGTCATCTTTTGAACACAAAAAATTTATTGACAGAGAGACAGACCTGGAACTGGGAGGAACAAAAATGTGCATGAGCACTTCTTGACAAATAGGGAAAACTAACTAGAAAATAGGGACAAAAAGTAGGAAAACTAACCTATCCTAAACTAACCAATGCAGAAAACTGGTTAAACAAAGCCATTCACTGGTAGGCTAAAATAACTACCCTTCCTCATTAGGGTATTTTTCATTGGACACATAAGGATAGCTACAAAGACATGAGGCATATAAAAATTTATCAAACAATGGTGAACTAGCTCTGCAAGGATAGGATCAAGTTTACTCACCTCAAATTGATCATGTGGAGATGTCTCAGTAAACTCCTTCTGGGCCAAGTATCTGATAGGGTAGCCTCTTGAAAGTCTAAAAGCAGGACTTTCCTTGATGGTTTCTTTTTTATCTTCATGGTTTCCCTTTATTATGGATAGCCATGTTAGCTCATCCTCCATGGATAGGGAATTGTCATCCTCTTCTTTTAAATAGGCAAAGAGCTCATCAAAGTTGTCAACATCCTGAAGACCCCCAGGAATGACTGGCTCTTTATAATCAAGCTCCACACACAAGCCTCCTATGATGTTCTCCAAACAATCTTGTCTGAGGCTTTGGTTATCCTCTTCATATTGGGAAGTCTCCTCCTCAAAGATGAGATCAAGCTCATGAATCATCATATCCTCAGGGTCAATCTCTTCTAGCTGCTGCAATTTTACTGAGGTGGCTATGATCATAACCTCTTCATTTTTCTCAACAAAACTAGGTAGCCTATCTAAAAAGGACAAGGCATCCTCTTCTGTATCAACCTCCTATTGATGATGAACCTTTTGTTTTGATTGACCTTCAGCCATAGGTAATGGCATGGTCTCTTCTTCATCATCAACAAAGAGAGGGAGCTCATTGAACAAACCAACCAAGAGCTCGAGCTGGGCATCAATCTCCATTTCTTCTCCTTGTTGTCCCACTTTATCATAGTCATCACTCGGCACTGATACCTTAGATTTTCTTTCCTCCTTATCACATGGAAGCTCTTTTACCACAGGTCCTTTATTAGACACTAAACTACTATCCTTGAAAAGACTTGGCATCAGACAACCAGGAGGTAGATTCCATTGGGGCATCCACAACACTTCATCATCTTGAGAGACTAGAGGGGCCTCTTGAGACAAAAAATTCTCTTGAATAGACTGTTCTTGCAGAGTGGTAGACTGAGTCTCAAGTATAGGCTCTTGGAAATAACTTTTTGCCTTAAAACTTGAGATGTGAAATTGAGGGGGCCCAGAGGGAGGCATAGAAGGTATAGACAAATGGGCCCTCCAGCTTGGGATCCTAGGTTTAGGAGCCTCTTGTTCAGCAATTTGTGATCTCAGCCTTGTTGACTCAATATCAACTCGGCGATTAATCTCTTCTTGAAATTGTCTTATTTATTGTTCATCAACAAGAGCCTCTGCCACTTGGTAGGGAACTGACCCTTGTTCATAACTTTGAGTTTCCATCTCCTACTACTCCCTGATCTCAGACACTTGCTTAATCAAATCAAGCAATAGATTCTTTGTCTTTTCTTGCTCTTTCACTAAGTTTGAGCTATGAGTATGCTGCCAAGTAGGCTGAGAAGGGGCGGGTGGGTGGTAAGCACAATGAGGTAGCTGGCCTTGCATTTTTTTTTTGTGCCCTTTGTGCCCATGATCTTTCTTGTTGGAGGGCTCACTCATAATCTTGTACAATGGCATACTCATCTGGGGCATGCTGGATATATTGATAGCCTTGTATTGTGTGGAAGCTTGGGGTAAAGGTAGGCTTTGGGTGGTTTTCATAAGGTTGATGATTGGCCCATTGAGCATTATTCTCATAATAGGATGGTGAGTAACATGACTGTCCATAATAACTTGACATGTCTACTCATGCAATTAGCTAGAATTTGAATATGAAAGATTTGAAACATATAGGCACTTGACCTTTGAAACCAGCAGACTTTCCAGAGTCACCAGATATATAGTAAAATGACCTCTTCTAGGTCTGTAGTATGTTATCAGCATATCAGAGATAGCATAATTTTTGAAATGAACCTCTTTTGGATTCCCGCCGGGTGTGCCAGAAATGTTATACACTAAGTTTGCACCCTTGTTTCAAGCTCTCTTGGTCTTGATAACTTAGTATAACATGGGAATCATCTCCAGGTTGTGGGACCTATGCTAACTAAGATGAGACCTGCAGGTTCTAGGCTAGTTCCTCTTGGATAATCACCTTAATTTTCTTCTTGAAAGGAAAGTAAATTCTTGAGGGGAAAAGGGATACAAGGAATGCATGAAAGGGAAATAACTAAAAGAAAATTATCCTACTAGGTGATACCAAAATTAAATGAACACAATACACTGACCAAACTAGCATGAAAGCTCTCAGATCTAATAGAACACAATCTTTCTAAACAGGCTTGCATAAGTGTTTCTTAGAGGGGTCTGAGCAAAAGACACAGACTGTGACTTGCAAGCAAATGTTCTCTTTAGCAAAAGGGCACAGGAATGAGACAGGATGACAAGGGGCTGAAGTATACCCACAAACTCACTCAAATCAAATCAAACACAGTAGTACACAAATAAGCTAAAAGAAAGAAGGGCCCTGGAACTCCAAGATTTCTCTAATAAAGCCAATATATTATATTCAATAAGAGAAATACAAACAAGGAAAATACCAGAGGGTAGAACAATTACCACGAATAGCCTCTATTGAATCTGAGATTTCAATGAAAGGTTACAGTCTATAAGAGCCAGAGGGTAGAACAAATGCCATGGATAGCTCCTAAGAAAGAAGAACTCTTTTTACAAAATGTAAACTCTTAGCTCTAAAAGCTCCAAAAAACATTATATACATCTCCTTTTGCACACAGGTAGGAGCCAAAACCTAATTAGGGTTACATGGATTTTCATATAATAATCAATACCCTAACTCTGTCATTTTTTATCATAAATGCATCTCTGAAAGTATCATGGCTGATCAGATATCTTGGGTGTCCATTTTATCACCATATCTACTTGCAGACAAGCCACCTTGATCTATCTACCTCTCTGCAACTTGGACTCGCCATAACTATTCAAATATGGTACTTCATATATTTTGAATTTTAAAATATAAACGGTCACAGGCGACGCCAAGATTTTCTTTATCAACAGCTGATATTTAAACCTGATCTCATTTTAAAACATGGCCATAGATCTTTCATTTTACCCGGGCACCGCTTCTGTTCTTAACCCTAACTTATTTGGTGAATACGCGACTAAGGCTTTCATTTCAGGTTCTCCTTCCCCTTTAGTCGCTGAATCACCCTATCCTTTCACTAACTCTGGCCTGATCTGGTGATTACGTGACAAGCGTTGATCCCACTTGATAGTCACTAAATCGCTTGAGGTCTTCAGAATATTCCTTCCAATTGAGCGATTGCCTGACTGAAGAGAAATATCATAGTCACTGAATGAAAAAGAATATTCTCTCCTTCATTGGGCGATCACCTGACTGAGCTACAAACCTGGGCCCATCTTGCCACTTGTCATCATACTACTGGCCAGGCACCTTAGATCTATCTGACATAGGACCCACCTGACAGGAGCGCTAAGCTGGAGAGAGGATCGACGGTCGTCGATATACCATGACGCTTAAAAAGGCATTATCTTTACCCAATGGTATAATGATAGCCATAGATCATGCTCAAACTTTAACTCCTTTAGAGCCGAGACCGCTAGAAATAAGATAACTGCTCGCCAGATCATTGGATGCTAAGGACTTGACCGCTAGGAATAAGAGATCTCATGAAGACATAGTCACTTAGTCGCTGAATGAAAACTTAACCATCTCAAAGAACTAGAGACCTAGCGACTGTATGCTTGAAGAACTGGGTCTACCCTACCATGTTTCACTATGTTATTTTCTTTCGACTGCCTCCTTAGCTCTGACAACTGCCAGTTATTCTAATAATGGCCCACCCTATCCTAACTGCAAGAGATCTAGAGATCACACGACCGTGTATTTGCTGATTCACTGAAGGATTTTCTTAACCTCAGTCAAGTCTAGAGATCACGCGAGCACTGTACTCGTGAGGTCACCAGATAAAATTCTAACCCTTGAGTTACATCTAGAGATTGGGTGACTAAAGTGAAATCACTGAGTCGCTAGATAGAAAGGGAATATTCCATCTGATCGGGAGATCGTGGGGTCGGGAGATAGAAAGGAATATTCTGCTGTGTCTTAGAGATCTTGTGACTAGCCTTAGAATATAAAGCACACATGGGAAAATGGAGACTTAAGTGATCGAAAAGGTAACGGTGAAATAAAAAAGGCCATAGGGCTTTTAGGCTTTTTAGCCTCCAACGGTCACATTTTCAAATAAAAAGGGTTTCAGACTAGGGAGTAAAATAATTGCAGAGACTAGAAGAAAAGATGCAAGCCTATAAAAATTCTCAAGGTGCTCAACAGGGTTTAAAAATGTAGACCTCTGGATGGAGTCCAGCCTATGGCCAAAATTGAATAGATAGGAAATTTTGGGCAACACTATCATCTTAAATCCAATTCATTTCTACTCCTATTATCTTATCCAAATCTTCCACTCCAATCCAAATCATCTTTCCCTTCACTATCTAATCCACTCATTAATAAATCAAAAAATCCATAAAATCCAAAAAAAAAATGAAAATCCCAAATTAGTCCAATCAAGTACAATCAATACTGATCCAATCAATCCAATCTTGTAATCTTGTACTATTAGGAATGGGAACAATGAGAGGGGGGGTGAATCAGTGTTCACTATATCTATACAATTTTTTAACTCTTGAATCTTAACTTGATTGCTTAAGTACTAATGTGAACATCAAAGTAAACAAGATAAACAATCACAACACATAACACCAATATGATTATGGGGAAACCCAAATAGGTAAAAATTCCGGTGGGAATTGGCACCCACTAAGAACTTCACTAGTGTTTTATGATCCTTGTTAGAAGATCTGCAACCCTGTTAGGAGTTTTTCTTTACAATGCTTTTAGTATAGTGACCTGGTCAAAGGTTGGACCCTATAAGGAGTCTTTTACAATAACCCTATTAGGGGTGGGGACACACTATCCTAGAGCTCAATGCTCAAGTGGTGAAGGCTACAACCTTCTGATCTTAGATACACACTATATCTGCTGAATGAATTGGTGTTGTGATACTGCTTGTCTGATTAGTTCCTTTTGTGCGCTAATGCTTTAGCCCCTTATAAAGCTCTAACTCATTATATCTTCACTTCACATGTCTCTTCTCTACTTCTCTTATCTTTATATCCACTTCCATACTCTATTACAAAGGTGCATCTAATATTTATATGCGCTAACAATAAAATTAACTAGGTCGGCCTATAACTGACTACATACAACACTTCCAAGTGAATTGGCTCAAGCGTGTTTACAAACAAAGATGTTTACATGTCTACAACCTAATTACAATAGGCGCATAGCCTTTACAAAATATTATTATAACCGCTACTCAAAATACTAACAGTCGGCTACATACTTTGTTCTATTATGGCATTTACTGTCTGTACCACTTCAACTGACTGTATTTTCATCATACTATCTCATATGATCATGTGCTCTTAGAATTAGCATGAATACACACTTACTAGCTTAACTTCAAGGGTGCATACCATAACTCATTCATACGCACGTGCGCTGATGCTCTGATCTTCTGGTGCTCTACTAACTGTCCAGTCTTCTATACTTTGTCATATTCTAACCTTATGATAATGTGTGCTAACTCCAAAACTCTATATGACTTTGTTGCCATAATGAAAACACTATATCTAGTCATATACAACAATATAGTCAACTTTCCAACAATCTCCCCCTTTGTCATTAATGGCAACAAAGGAATATGACGAAGTTACTAACTGTGCACTTATACAAAATTCTTTAATATATACTCTAACTTATATCTCCCTTATATTGTGTACTATATTTCTTCTTTACATCATATATAATACTCCATATTCTACATACAATACTCCCCCTTTGACATTAATAAAAAAGGTGCTCAAAAAAGTGTATCTACAAGTACTTACAAAGAAAGTACATCTGAATAAGCAATCTACAAGTTCTAGATCTCTTGTTTCCAAAATGCTATCAGTGCATTGATAGTCTATAGATGGGTGCATAAGGCATATGTCAGCTTCTCCATCTTTTCCAAGTCTTTATTCAGACCTTGATCATATGTCACCATAGTGGCATCGATCTCCTTGATGTTCTGATTAAGTACATCTAGAGAGGGTGCAAGAGCATTCCTGAGCTGTGTTTGTCTTGCCCTTATCTTAGGCATCTCTTTCTCAGCCTTTTCTATTTTTTCTATTTTCCCCTGGTACACATTGTTGCACATGTTCACATCGGTGGAGGAATCTTCCACTGATTTTCTTACACTATCAATCATTGTTTTTGCCTCCCGGATTTTCTTGTATAGATCTGCAGTTAGTTTATCTCGGTTCATGTAGTCTGCAATGATCTTCCTTCCCTTAGCTTTGAACTCCTTCAAGGATGCTTGAACTATCTTTAATGAACTGAGGTCAAGTGCAATGTTTCCAACTAGTTCACTCAATATTTTCTTCATATATTTCTCTTCTACAACTTGGGATGCATATTCTTCCAAGCTAGAGAAGTTTTCTTTGAAGTTTGTCAATATGGTACTGACATCATCCACTGAATGAACCTTAGATACTTTCTTGTCTAAAGGTAACAAGCTATTTAGAATGTTGACTAATTCAACAAATAAAGGGTTCATCATTACTTGCTTCTCTTTTTCTTTGTCCATAGCAAGGACACTGATCTTAATCGGATCTTCTTCTCCCCAAGAGTCCAAGCTTGTGGTGCCTGGTGTTAAACTTGACAACAATTATTCTGAGGGTAAGGGAGTGATAGGAGTTATGTCCATCACTTCTTTCTTTATTCTGATTGGTATTTCAATAGATGGCTCATCTGTTGGTTCACTTCTTTTCACCTCTTCTTCTGCTTTCTCCTCTTCTACCTTTTCTTTTTCTTTTTCTATCTCTTTTTCTGTCTCCTTTTCTTCTTCTTCACCTATTAGATCCTCTATTAACACTTCTTCTTGTAGCTTAGGTGAATTGTCACCTCATATAGTTTCAACTTCTTGTGTGCTCACAAAGGATTCCTCAAATTTATCCAAGTCATTTTCTGTGGCTGCCATTGCTATCTCTACATTATCAATAAAGATTGTGTCTCAGTCATAGGTGCAGACTTCATTGCCTCTGTAGGTGTTACCACTGTAGGTGTTGAATAATGAGGACCTATTACTGGTACATTGGTGGTCTCTGACTCCTTGGCTTCCTTAGAGGGTACTTGAGTTACGGGCACAGTAGATGGGTACATGTGTCTATCCAGAAAGACTTTCTCAAAAGATTTCTTGGTTTCTTTAGCTACCAACTCATAGCTTTTATCCATTAAGTGCAAAGTTCTTAGGTGCGACTTCAGCAGATCTAAGAATAATGTTTTCTCTTCTATAGAGCATATAGGGAGGCTTCCATCTAGAATCTTTTCTCTTATTCTTAGATCCTCCTCAATAGCTTGTCTTTTCAAGAATTCCAAGATGTTCCATACATTGTCCGGAATTACTATCTTAAGTTCTAGGACTATCTTCTTGAACTTGAGCATGTGTTTTATTATCATTCCATGGATTTTCGATTTATCAATCTCACTATATTTCTCATAGAATTTCCCTACTTGATCAATTTTTCCTTCCTCAATAATCCTTGTTTTCAACACTTGAAGACTAGGTCTGAAAACTACCTATGGAGGTGCCTGAGTGTTCTTTTTCTAAATTCTAGTTGTCTATGAGGATGGGTGGCTTGCACCAGTCTCCTTCTTCCTCTTGGTCATTATCTGATACTCATGAGGTGATGTTAGATCAATTGTACCTTTGGGCACAAGAGAGATAACATATGTTTTACCCTATTTATTCTTTGGATCATCAGTCTTCTCAATCTTGACTTTCTTCATTTTAGGATCATCAGTTTTAGCTTCCACTATGGATGCGCTCTCAATCTCCAAGGCTATCTTTTCTTCTCTTTCTTTGTCTAGGTCTTCCTGTGTTACACCATGAATTCTGAGTATCTCAGATGTAATCTTAGAGGCTTTCCTCTTAGTTTTTGCACTGTTCAGAACTGCATCAACTTCCCTTGTCTTTTCTTTATAAGTTCCCCATCTAGGTTCATTAGGGTCCTTAGGTGCTGATAGCAATACTTGTGCATATGCTTCCAAGATTGGTTCTTCTACCTCATAACCAAGTGGGTGGATCCACTTTGTTCTAGGCTCAATTGCTTCCATACATGTTATGTCAGTTTATACCATAAAACAAATGTTGTCTTTGTATTTCTCAACAATACTTTCAAGTATCATGTACCTCATCTGCATTTTGATCTTGAATGTCTTCAATTCTAGCTCCATGTAATCCTTCAATGTACTTTCAGTAGATGCCTTAAGAGATATTTGAGGTATTGTAGGCATAATTTTGTTAAAGTACAAATTTGAGATCTTTCCAAGTATATGGAAGTACATGTAAATGATTAAAGACCCAAACTTGAATATTTTGTTCTTATCATGCTTGATGGCTCTAATGTTATTAATCAATTGTGTGCACAAGATCTCACACTGATTAAAATTCCCATTTTCTCTAACAAGTCTGATTGCTGCAAGAATAGTGGTTGCAGACAAACTATTCACCCTATTGGTGTGCTGAAATCTGTAACCTAGTATCATGGACATCAATTTGATGTCTTTCTCTTTATAGGGCTCAATTTTTATATCATGTCTATCACTTCTGGACTTACATGTCTGTTCAACTAATTTTCTCACATCCTTTCCCACTGGAAGAACGATGCCTGTCTTAGAGAGGCCTGTCATTTCATGAATGAGTTCTCCTGTGATTCTAACTGGCACTTCACCTATCCAGAATAGGTCATCATGAATCCTTCTTAGTAGTATCTTGATCCACTCATATTCATAAAACTCATATGCCATAGAATACTCGACAATAGGATGGTTTTCCAAATGTGTGAACTCATCTAGGAATGTTTTGTCTGGTTTCATCATGGACTCAAGGTGTGACCTTATCCTATCAAGTCCAACTGGTTCCTTTTTACAGTATATATACATACGAATGTCTTCAACATGCATGAATCCCATAGGGGTTCTTGAAAGTGCACCTTCTAGGTCATCTAAGGTGGACTTAAAAGGGTGTCTCTTAAAAACATATCTCTTCCTTTCTGCGACATCAAATACAATAGGTGTAGCCATGACTTACTTGGTTAATCGGTTTTCAAAGACTTTTGAATCATCACGTCGGATTAGGGCTTTGAAACTGATCAATCACACTTCTTCATTGGTAAATCAAGCTCCAACACTTCACAATCCAATTGCTAGGGCTTTTGTGGTCTCCAATCACTCTATCTCAAAAGCAATGAGTGATCTGTAAGTTGTCGTATATTATAAAGTGAAATTTCTGTCATGAATGCTTGCCACGTAAACTAGAATTCAACTGAGAATTTCCAACTTCCATCTTGTAATCGATTAGGTAGTGCACTCTTGCACATAGCATCAAATGGTCTCCAAAATGTTAAATCTAAAGGCGTATACTCTGAGGGTGAGTATACCGGCCGTGCAGGGGTCTAGAGCTAAATCAGCTCCCCCTATGACCCTGAGGGTCATTCATCTAGATGTAGAGGGTGCATCCATTGCAGATGCATCCAATACATACTCATCAACCTTATCTTTCTTTGCCTCTGACCAAATCAAGCTCACATCCTCTATAGCTTTCACAAACTTGACTTCTCCTTCTTCATTCAATATTGATACTGCTGGCTTTTTAGGGCTTTCTTGACTTTGCGTTCTTGATCTACAAAACTTTGAGATGTGTCCAACCTTGTTACAAGAGTGACAAATAACTGGAGGCCTTAAATTCCTCGGCGCATTGATATGGGTTACCATTTTACACTGTCTAGCTGAGTGACCATTATAATTGCATATCTAACATGTAATACTCTAAGAATTTCTTACATTTGGTTGATTCTGATTTCTCTTATTAGTCTTGTTCTTCTTACTTGTTCTAAAATTCATAGCTCTATGACCAAATTTATTGCATGAATAACAATAGTCATTGAAGGGTCTTACCTCTTTACAATCTCTTGTTATATGTCCATGCTTGTTACATGCATAACAAGTTTGGTCTACTGGCTTGCGCTCATCCTTAGATGGTTCAACATTGTCTTTAGTCTGATTTCTAGTCTCCTTAGCATTTGTAGTGTCTTCTGGTGCTTTCATCTTTGCTCGCATGTCATCAATCTAATTTTGTGCTTCATTGAATCCAACACCGTTGGTATCTCTTTTAAGCTTCCATTCATATAACAATGACTCTATCAAATCAGAACTGGTGTGTAATTTCTCAATGTGATTCTTTGCCTCTTTCAACTCAGATTCCAACTTTTCTTTGTTGTTTCTTAGCTCTAAGATTTCCATGTTTTCTTGACTCAATTCTTCATTCAGTTGAAGGTTCTCTTTGATCTGTTCATCATAAACTTCTTGATTGTTAGTTAGATTTTCATCCAACTCTTTAATCTAATCTTTTAGAGATGTGTTCTCCTCATTCTGCTTCTTAACCATTTTTTCCAAATCATTGTTTGTACAATTTTTCAAATCTTGTCTCAGTTTCTTGATGAATACTTGTGTGCCACTAACTTTCAATTTTAGTTCTTCAACTTCTTTCTCAGATCTATCAAGGTCTTCAAGAGCTGGGCCATAAGATTCTTCTTCCAATTTTTTGTTTCTTCTGAACCCATTGATCTCCTCAAGTGGTTAAAATTTTCTTCAGAGGACTAGAGCTCTAATACCAATTGTTAGGAATGGGAACACTGAGAGGGGGGGTGAATCAGTGTTCACTATATCTATACAATTTCTTAACTCTTTAATCTTAACTTGATTGTTTAAGTACTGATATGAACATCAAAGTAAACAAGATAAACAATCATAACACATAACACCAATATGATTATGGGGAAACCCAAATAGGTAAAAACCCCAGTAGGAATTGACACCCACTAAGAACTACACTAGTGTTTTATGATCCTTGTTAGAAGATCTGCAACCCTGTTAGGAGTTGTTCTTTACAATGCTTTTAATACAGTGACCTGGTCAAAGGTCAGACCCTGTAAGGAATCTTTTACAATAACCCTATTAGGGGTGGGGACACACTATCCTAGAGCTCACTGCTCAAGTGGTGAAGGCTACAACCTTCTGATCTTAGATACACACTATATCTGTTGGATGAACTGGTGTTGTGACATTGCTTATCTGATAGTTCCTTTTGTGTGTTGATGCTTTAGCCCCTTGTAAAGCTCTAACTCATTCTATCTTCACTTCGCATGTCTCTGCTCTGCTTCTCTTATCTATATATTCACTTCCATACTCTATTACAAAGGTCCATCTAATATTTATATCGCTAACAACAAAATTAACTAGGTCATCCTATAACTGATTACATACAACACTTCCAAGTGAATTGGATCAAGTGTGTTTACAAAAAAAGATGTTTACATGTCTACAACCTAATTACAATAAGCACAAAGCCTTTACAAAACATTATTATAACCGCTACTCAAAATACTAACAGTCGGTTGCATACTCTATTCTGTTCTGGCATTTACTGTCTATACCACTTCAACTGATTGTATCTTTGTCATACTATCTCATCTAATCATGTGCTCTTAGACTTAGCATGAATACACACTTACCAGCTTAACTTCAAGGGCGCATACCATAACTCGATCATACGCATGTGCGCTGATGCTCTTATCTTCTGGTGCTCTGTTAAATGTCTAGTCTTCTATACTTAGCCATATTCTGACCTTATGATAATGTGCACTAACTCCAAAACTCTATATGACTTTGTTGCCATAATGAAAACACTATATCTAGTCATATACAATAGTATAGTCAACTTGCCAACATGTACATCACTCCTTAATCAACCCATCATCTTAACCCAAATCAACTAATAATCTATTGAACCATTTTAATCAAATCATCATCATGGGATGTATCCTTCCCAATCCTTTAGATGTGCATTGTTCTTATCATTAACTTTTCCATCCTCAATCAATCCATCAATTGGTTTTCAACTTGACTAGGGGCAAAATTTTGGTTTGGATTTGGTTTGTTGTGCATGCTTACTTGTTTCTTGTCTATATTATCATTTTTTGCATTTATCATGGTCTTTTCATCCTATTGTCACAATGGCACCCTAGTCTTCCATATCATGGTGTCATAGGCATCTAGTAGCATTTGACCTTTTTTATCACATACTTGACACATTGTCATCTTGGTTCCTCATACCTTGGTGCATAGCACTCAAATACAATATCAAACTTAGGTTGCTCACACCATCGTAGCATGACTTTATCTATTCTTCATTCATCATCCATAACTTGTTCCCCTTCCTTCCATACTCTTATTGTTTTTTAGAGCACACCCGTGTTCTCCAAACCCGCATTTCCTCTCGAGGGGGCATACCAATCCCTCTTTCTCATCCTTCTCCATCTGGTGCATCATACTACTAGTCTTATCCCTTTTATCCACTATGTTTTAATCTCCTTTGATCTAACATCACTTCGTGATGTTACATCAAAGAGGGACAAAATGTAGACACCTAAAATTATCCTAACAATTACCCTTATTCTAGCTAATTAAATAGATATTTATTATTTATTTAATAATTAACCTTATTCTACCTTTAATTAAATAAATTCACATTTATTTAATTACACTCTTCTTTATCCCTTGTCCTTGATTAAATGAAATTACATTTATTTAATCTCATTTCCCCTCATCCTAATCCTCCACTAAATTAAGTACAAATGACCTAGTTTATTTAATTAATCCCCTCTTATCCCACTTTGAATTAAATATTGCATTTAATTCTATTTGAGCATATGGCTCCTAACGTAACTAACCCTCACCTAACCTCACTTCCCTAACCTAACCCATCCTTCTAGCCCAAGCCAACCCACTTTCCCACTAATTAATCCTAATCTCCCACCTAATCAATTCCTAATCATTTTCACAACCTTAATCTAAGGATTAATAAATCCTAACCCAAACCCAAGTCACATGTGACTCTTACACACCCTTACACACTTATCTCTCACATGTCATTGACACGTCACTTTCCAAAACCTTGGTTCTCTCTTTCTCTTTCACCTTTTGACCCATGTCATTGACATGTCATTTTCCAAAGTTGCTCACACATGTGTGAGCAACCTTGGTTTTCCAATCCTCTTACGTCTCTTGACCTTTGTCATTGAGCCATCACTTTCTCAAGTTTCTCACAAATGTGTGAAAAACTTTGTCTTTCTTACACCCTCTTACACTTTACAATTTGTCATGGACATGTCACTTTCAAAGTTTTCTCACACATGTGTCAGAATATTTCCCCCTTTGAATGGTCAAACCCTAATCCACATGTCATCTACATGGCATCTACTTGGCCTCCACCTCATGGACACCTCATTGATCTTGAAGAATCCTATCCCTTCATCCAACTTTTAATCCAAACCGTCCATTTCCCTAAAAATCTTATAAATTGAGAGTTTTTCTCCTCTTTCAACAAGCCTTTTTTACACATTATCGTGTTGTGGGATTTGTGAGCAACCACATACCGTCAACAACAACATCAAACATCTTTTCTTCATCTTATATTGGGAGGTTTGCATTTGTTTTATGTTGAGTAGATTAAACTAGTTGTTTAGTTTTATTCATCATATCTACATGTTTATTTCTCCCTATTTTATGAAGTTTACATAGGATATGTTAGGATAAGCTTAGTTTATTTAAGTTTATTCTTTTACTACGTTTTATGCAATACACTTACATTACTAAAATAATAAAATATTTTGTGTGTAAGTTTAAAACAATTAAATATTCCACATTTAAACAATAAAAGTATGTTGCATTTAAAAATAATAAACATTTATTTGGTGAAGGACTCTATCAAGATTCAAGTTATTAGGTGATTGACTTGAAATAATTATAGCTCATTACAATTTGATACTTATTCACCATATTATACTTGTAAATTCATACAACACTCACATTTCCACCCACAACAACACCTATTTGTACGCCTCTTCTACTAGCTAGTTATTCCATATACCCAAATCCTCCAAGATGGACTATCTTAGCCCATTGATGTACTTTTTTACTTTCTCGACTCCCTCCTTATGATTGGTTGACCTTATCGTCAAGTTATAGTACTCCTTAATGTATTCCTTTAGATTCATGTTCCTCTATCATAAACTATTCATCTCCTTTAGTAGTCAACTAATAATTGGATAGAATGGACATGACTTTAAACTGAACTCCACCATTCGATCCCACTTTCCATTGCATAAATTACCTTTTCTTTCCTTTCTATCTATATTTCTTTCTAGCATTTTATAGCACACCCCTTGAACTTGGTGTTCACAAATTTCCTTCTTTTTAGGTCCATATCGGCCTCATAACAAAATGAGGGCAACCATAAGTCAAGAACTAAGAAGTAATACACAAGTCCCTAACCATTAAATTTTTTTCAAACAATCTTTAAGAATCAAAACTCAATTTTTAATAGATCTACAAATCATATCTTTATTAAACACACATTTTTTAATAACTAGACATACCAAAGAAATCTATATAAATCTAAAAGTTTACTATTTGAATTTTAAAAAATTTAAATAATCATTAAAAAATTTAAAGGCCAAAAATCTATTTTATAATTTTAAAATTCAATTCTACAATATCATAGAATTACAATTAGAAAAATCAAACACCAAGAATCTTATGAAATGTGGTAAGAATAATATTTTTTCTTTTCAATAATCATATGCACATGGATTAATTAAAAATTTACTAATTGGTCAATTAATAATCAATTTATTAATTAAAAATAAAAATAATTAGTTAACATATCTACAGGAGAATTAACATGATGCAACAAAATGCTTAGAATCAATCTACAAGATTAAAATAAATTTAATGACAAAATTAATTGTGACAAAATATACATGTATTTCCTAATATCTTCATTTTTTTAATTTGATTATCCATACGTGTTATTTGTATGATGCTTAGGTTGAGACATAATTAGTTGGTAGAAACTCCAACAAATATATTTTATAAGAAATAAATGATTTGTATACTTATCATCCATAAATTTAATTCTTAAGTTCGAATGAAATGAAAGACAAGAAAAAGAAAGATCTACATCGAATGCCCAAAAAAAACATGTTTAACAATTGGGAAGAAAGCATTCATTCATTTTATTGCATCTCAAAATAAGACAAATTTAATAAATGAGCACACAAAGCCCATTGGAAGGATAGCAAACTCAAGTAAATCCATTTCAAAGGAATGTGCATCCGGTAGCAACAAATTCAAAAGAGTCTGAATCCAAACATAGATCCAATAACACTTCAAAAATTCTCCAAACCACTCAGCCCGAAAATATCCAGACCACCAACATTACCTCCTCCTAGATTCACAAAATCAAAATTACTTGAATTGCCTCCCAACATATTCTGCATTATGCTTTCCATTCTCGACCCCTTCAATGACTATATTGATTAAGTGCAAATAGAGATCAATTTAAAGATTTAGTACACTAATGTAATTCAAATTGGTAATTATCTTTATTCAAATAAGGGATTATAATCTACTACTATAGTGGCCCCCTCCTTTAATTAGGATGGACTTCAATGTTCTCCTAAAGAGGACTTCCTCATATGTCATGGGACTTCTTCATATGCGATGGGCTAGGTTAATTGGTAATATAATGTTGATTAAGAGTTTTCAAATTAGTTCAAGGGGTTTAGCTTAGTTGGTTGAAGCAATGAGTTTTCATTGTGGAGACCCTAGTTCAAATCCCAAGAGGGACATCTTTGTGGAATTCTAAGTTGTGACTCTTGGTCTTCCTTTGATTGGTTGTAAAAAGGTAGATTCTAAGTTGTGATTCTTGATCTTCCAATTGTTGTTTCTAGTGTGGTTTCTCTTAATGAGCTCGCATTTGTCTTAGTTTGTTGATCGAATAAGCTTGTAAGTCTCATGTTGTTGCTCAAATGAACACGAGGTTTGTAAACGATCTATAATAATAATAATAAATAAATAAATAATTTTTAAAAAAAATTAAAAAATAAAAAATAAAAGGAGTTTCCAAACTACATAATTTTACTTGGAAAAGGATGTAATTTGGTGGCTTAAATTGTTGTATCTAGCACTTTCTCATTACTTATATGGATAAAGTTTTAAAAGGAACCTCTTGAATCTTATTTGACCCTAGTGTATATGAAGAATTTATTAGTGCCATCACTAAATGATGCCAAACACATTTAATATGGAATATCAAAATGAGTTGAAAATGTTGGCAAACCAAATCTATAATCTTGATGAATTATTTTTCAAAAATTATTCCATAAATGGTCTCAAGGAGGAACTTTCGATAGAGTTTCTCATGTTTGAACTAGGATCATATCACAATGCTCAATTTCCATTCTCTAGAGGTGCAACCTCTTTCTATTTCACCTTTATAATTAGACTTAGGTGGCTTGCTTAATAAGTAGATCGATAAGAATTTAAGGAACCTAAAATAGAAAGCTTTCTCAATAAATAAATCAACTATTATTGAAAGGAACAATAATTATTACAACCTTATAAAAAAAATTATAATTCTTAATATCACAACTAAATTCAAGAAAAAAATATATGTTATTACATTATACTTTTGTTTGTTAACTATTCTTGCCATGCTCTTTTGAAAAATTTCCCCTCTTTTCATAAGCATCCTCTTGATTAGCTTCTCTTCTCACGCTCTTTTGAATCTTTTGTTCCTTTAGATTTATCTATCTTTCCTTCTTACCTCCTGCCTTCGTCTTAACAATCCTTTAATTTTCATTTTGTTATAGGGATCACTCGCAAGTCGCAACCAACAACATTTTCCCCTCTACGACAAGATCTGTCCGTCGCCATATCTTCTTCCATATGATCCCTTCAGCTTTACCAACATCTACCCACTATTGTCTCTAAATTTCAAATGCAATTGGATGAGCCCACGTGTCCACCGGTAAGAACAAACTCGGACGAGATTATGAACTTTAGCAGTACCTTTCTATATATTTGATCTTTAGCCAGCTTTTCTTTTATTCTTTCTTGCGTTCTCAGATTTCACCTCGTGCTTACTCTCATCTCCAGCCATTTTCGCAATACTCCGATCTCTGTCATTTTCTCACAGAGTCTTCGAAGTTACTACCGCAGGAAACAATTCAGCGGCGCAGAGGTATTTTTCATTCAGATTCACTGCACTTAATTTTCTTTAACACGAGTTCGTTAAATCTTGATTTTCTTTTCTCTGCGACCTGATGTAACAGCTCAAAGAAACAAATCATTTTCTTGGCAACGATGGGCAATATCATGTGGCTGATGATGGTGCTGCTATTCTTCGCACTATGCTTCGAAAGAGCTCCCCGCGTTTGCAGCGCTAGGAGGGAAAGCATGAGCATTACTGATAAGAAAACATTTGGGGAAAGAAGGATTAAAGGAAGCATAAACCAGATGCAGAACATAGTGGAGGCGATGATGGCGGCAGGGGAGTTCGGGGAATGGGGTAACGTGATGTACCTCATGAACCCCGACGACCTCCCCATTACGGCCACCTTCCTCGTGCCCACCGACGACGCCCTCGACGCCTTCTCTTTGACCTCAAATCTCAGCGCCGCCCTCGTTCTGTACCACACCCTCCCCCGCCGCTCCTCCTTCCTCGACCTCCTCCGCTCCCCTCTTGGAACGCGCCTCCCCACCCTCCTCCCCAACGCCACCATTCTCCTCACCGCCCACCACGCCTCCGACCTCTCTCTCGACCACGCTCGAATCACCCACCCCGACATCTACGTCGACGCCACCTGTGCCGTCCATGGCGTCGCCTCGGTCCTCGATTTCAACCGCTACGCTAACCTAACCCTCATTCCCTCTTTCAAGGAAACCACCCCTGCAATTGAAGCGCTCACTCCGTTGCCCAGCGAGCCGTCTTCTGACGCGCCCTGCCTCTGTGCGGAGTCCCCTCTCGCGCTCACCGCCCTCTCCGCTGCCTTTGCATTGCGCTTTCTCCGCCTCCCTCTCCGCTGGCGCTGAATGGTATATACACACACAGTGCTATGTATATACGTCCACACAGTTGTAGTATATACACAAGGAGTTCTTTATAGCCCCATTGATGGTTCCAGTATATGCACACACAGAGAGCATTCTTTCGACAATTTGCCCATTTTGAGGTCATTTGAATGACCGGCTGAGTGCACTAGAGCGCTTGTCTGTTTGATTCGGCAAACATTTTTTTGTACTGGGGATTTCTCGTTTCAAAGATTCTTCTCTCACCAGCATGTATAGCCACTCTTCAATCATTCTGTGGAGCTGTAAGAATTGAATTGCTTCTAACTTGCCTGTACAGTCTTTTCTAATAATGTAATGGACGGTATTTCTATGGGTTCTTCATTTCTTTAAAGTTCTTGATTTCTTTTCTTCTTGTCCATTAGTCTTTTCAGTTCTTGATTTCGCCTGTCTTGAGGTCGCTTGAATGATCGGCTGAGTGCAGTATACTGCTTGTCTGGTTGATTTGGCAAACATTTATTTGTTTAGATTACTGGGATTTATTGTTTTCCAAGCTTCTTCTACTCCCAGCGGCATGTACAGCCACTCTTCAAACTCTCTTTCTCTCTTTTGGCTTATGTAACGATTCAATCTTTTTGCTGTTAGAATTGAAGTGCTGTTAGCTTACCTTTACTATCTTTTCTTATAATGTAATGGACGGCATTTCTATGGTCTTTAAGGTGTTATAATTTTCTGAGATTCTTTTCAGTTCTTCATTTTATCTGGCGAGTGTATTTCCCATATCAATCTCCAATTGCAGTCTTTACATAGCAAACACATTGGAAGAAACAAGAAACTAATGATTTGAATATACATCTATGCACTTTGACAGGCAATGAATTGTGTAATTCTGGCATTGGATTGGGCCTAGTGGACTGGTATACCATAAACGACAAATTTGTCAGCAATTATTCTAAGTTAAAAATTAAACTTCTTTGACATTAGAAGCCAAATCTTTTAAAGGGAGTTGGCATAGGCATGAGCAAAGAGTCAAAAGGAAGAAAGTTCGATAGAAGTAAAATATATTGTATTCTAAAGTCAAACATAGCTGTCTCCATTAATATTTTGACCGACAGCGGATTTTGTGAACTGAAATAAGTGGAACTTCTCTAAAGGATTGATTTCATATTTATATCAATTAATTTAACTTGTTCTTCAAAGCCTATAAATGTGATGGTTCGAGAACTCCCAAACATCTTCTATGATTCAAAAGGTATAATGTTCAATAAAAGTAAAATATATTGTATTCTAAAGCCAAACATAGCTGTTTCCATTAATTTCTAGACAGACTGGATTTTATGAACTGAAATCAACGGAATCTTTTTAAAGGACTGATTTCATATTTATACCAATTAACTTAAAGTTGTTCTTCAAAGCCTATAAATGTGATGGTTCAAGAACTCACAAACATCTTTAATGTTCTTTGTGCTCTCTTTCACCGTGATGATAGATCATATTGTGTGATCTGAAATGTTGATGCAAAAACTTACACAATCAAATCCAAAAATAGAAGATACTATACTTCATGGATTGTGGAAATCTCATGACATTAATCTTCTATAATGATAATCACAAAATATGAGCTTACTTACCACCAAAGATTTTTTAGAATTTTTTAATCTTTAACTTGTCTTTAAGTTTTTCAAATTTAAATTCATTTCATCTTTAATGTTACATTGAAGATTTTTTAATAATCTTTGTTATAATTATAAAAGATTAGAACGTGTTTTATTTATTAATTGAATTATGTTTTATTATCATAATATAACAATTAAATTTTATTTTAAATAAAACATAAATTATTAGATACATAATATTGTTTATTTATTAAAATAATTATGTGTGCATAAATTAATTTGGAGTTAATTAATTAATTAATAATAATCATCAACTAATTTTGAATACAGGTGACGCCATCAACATTAAAAGTGATCAATCAACATAATATATTCAAGTACTATACATGATAAATTAAATATTAGCAAAATAAAAATAATAAATGAAGATAATGATTAATTAGGATAATGACAAAATCAATCTACATAATTAAAATAAACTAATTGACAAAATATAGATCTCTTTATTAATATCTCTTCATTTTTTATTATCTCATTACACATACACACTATTTGTTGAAGCTTGGGCTGAAACATAAATGGGTTGATAGCAAACTCCGACACTTTATCTACTAAAAATATCGGTGATCTGTATATTTATCGTCCTTCAACATTATTCTTTTATTTGAATGAAATCAAAGACATACAAATAGATTTACATCGAATGTCCTTAAAAACATTTTAAACAATTGGAAAGAAAAAAGTCATCCGTCTTATTGTCCATTTTATTGCATCTCTAATTGAGACAAATTTTATAGATGAGCACACAAAGCCCTTGGAAGGACAGCAAACTCAAGAAAATCCATTTCAAAGTCATGTGCATCTGCTAGCAACGAATTCAAAAGAATCCGAATCCAAACATAGATCCAATAACACTTGAAAAAATCCCCAAACCACTCAGATTCCCGAAAATATCCAGACCACCAACATTACCTCCTCCCGGATTGATCATATTCACAAAATCAGAATTATTTGAATTGCCTCCCAATATATTCTGCACTATGCTTTCCATTCCCGACCTTCCAAACACACCGTGATTCCCATGATTACCATATGCAGGTGGAAATGGTGGACATTGCTGCTGCTGCACATGAAAAGTCGATGAGTTGTTAAACACAGATGGCTGAGGAAATCCAGAGTATCTGAGAGGCTCACTGTAACTTCTCCCCATATAATGAGAATTCCCCCTGGGCATATGACCACCCATCAGTCCTCTCTGATTAATTTCTCTCATATAACTCTCAAGAAGATCATTAATCAGACGCTCTCTTAGAGAAGTTATTTGGGTGCAGGTCACATGAGAATCGTACTGACACTCAGAACAATGATAATGCCACAACCCTCGCCCAAGTTTATTGCACACATCGCAGATAAAAGATTTATCTGGATAGGGAGGAACGAAACAGAGGGCCAACGTGTGTTGGGGATGATGTGGGTGATTAAAGTTCATGGGCAGATTTGCACAGGAAGGATGCAGATCTAATTTACAGAGACTGCAATGAAAGGAAAAACCTTGCCTCATTTCTTGCCCACATGCATCACATGCACAGGCCCCTTCTGGATAAACCCATGGACTAGAAAGCAAATTGAGAAGATGGTTATCAGCAGGATGGTTGATCTGTTGTGGGATTTTTGCACAGTTTAAGTGAAGGTAAAAATTGCAGGGCTTACAAGTATAGACCAATCCATTTGCAATTGGCTTAATGCATCCTTTACAATACAGTTACTCACCTGCAGCTCCTCCTTCCCAGTTGCTGAGCTCCAAGATATGAGGATGGCTGAAATGCTGAAGCTCTCTAGCACTCTGCAAATCAAATCGAGCCATTATAGCCTTTATGTTGTTTTGAACTATTTCAAGCTAATATGATATAATGCAGAGCTTGGCATCAAACAGACATTCATTTTTATAGCCCATAATGAAAGAGACTTGGCTGAACCATCATCACACATGTTTGTAGTCAATTCATAATAATTGGTTTGAATTGTAATGTTTCCTTTTCCATTGGGCTCAGTAGAATATTGGGCTATACAAAACAAAATTGCAGTCTTCGCATAGCAAAGATATGGAATAAATCAAGATTTCAATTGGATCTAGTTGCATTTAATCAGCTAAGCATTCGGCTAATTGATAGGGAATGAGTTGTACAATATTTGTCAGCATCTTCTTTAGATTGACTTCTTGAATATTGCCCGTCTGTTGGGTCCAGTGGCATGATTCCCACAAACTATAAACTTTGAGATTTGATTTCTGCAGATTGATTAGGTATTGATAAAAATAAACTTCGTTGACATTATCTTTTGAAAGGAGGTGTAAACAGGAATAGAAAGTCAAAAGGCAGTTTTTTTCATAGAAGCTAAATTTATCGTATTCTAAAGTGAAACATAGCTGTATGAATCAATTTTCAGAGAGAAGCAGATTTAATGGGCTGGAATGATCTGTATCTCTCAAAGGTGCTGGTTTCATACTCATGGGAATAGAACAAATCAAATATAGAATTCAATGAGGACAGCTAGTTTAGTATTTTCTAGGGTCAATTTGGTACTTTATTACAAGCCATATATCATGGCTTCAAAGCTAAGATTGGACCAATAAATTTCAAATGGTAAGGAAGTGGATTTGGTTAAGATTGTGTACTTCCATTTATTTTTTAATGATAGATATTGTGTGCTTGAATCATGTTTTGATTGAAGAAGAAAAGTAAAATGAAGGGTTAAATTTTTTAAAGTTTTGACTTCTATAGTTTTAGGAAGTCGTCATGATGAAAATAAGGCAAATAGATATCATGTGTAAATCGCTCTATTCACTAGTGTCTTATATTTGAGGGTAAAAATTCTTTCATAATATTTAATTTAATCTATTTACCTTATTTTATTTACTCATTCATTCTATCTATATGTTGTTAAAGCATGCATTTATGTTACACATACATAACTTTGTTGCATTAGGCATATTTGGTATTGTTGCATTAAATAATTGTAATTCTCAAAGAATGTTCTCATTTATATTCTTATGCATAATTGAGTACATGTTTGCACATGCATGTCTAGCTTGAGTTCACATAGTTGCGTTTAAGTTGAGTCTAATTTAGTTTAGTTCAATCTAATTTGCCTCCACTTTGCTTTTTAGCTCTAGTTTGCATACCATGCACTTCAGTTTGCATATCTTAGCTTTTTATCTTTTTTATCTATGTTTAGATATATACTTTTCTATAAAAGTATTACTTTGTATTCATTGTAATTAATCCTGCAATCATAATCTAGCAATTATGTAATCTTTGCTTCTTGAGAAACGTAGTGATTATGTTATTGTCAAAATCCTTGTGGAAGGTGCTTGTTTTACAAATTCTAGAATGGCTCCATAATTTCAACAATAACATGGTATCAGAGCATCATAACTTCAACATGGTATCAAAGCATGGATTCAACAAACCCCTTCTCAAGATTTCAGGGTTTCTTTACTAAAGGGTGTTGTAGGGTCTCCAAGTTTGTTTTTTTGTGTGAATTTGAATTTGAGCATTTTTTCTTTTGGAGCTTCATGGATCTCATGATCATGTTTGCAACATTGTGAAACCCCAAGATTGTATGTCGTTTCATCAAATTTTGGGCAGTAGAGAGTTTGGGTGGTTTTTCCAATGGGAACACATTTCAAAGCATGTACATATATCTAATCACTTTGCACTAAAAAATACATCGCTTGAAGAATTAGCAATGTACCAAAAACCTAAGATCGGCTATTATTTTGTCAAAATTCAAGTTGTTGAAATGTTAGGTCAATTTGGTTGAAAGCACACAAAAAAAGGAAAAGTTTGGGGATCAATAAAAAAATCTAGGCACCATGGACTAAAACAAACATCACCATCGTTCTTAGAATGGCCAAAAATCCTAAAAATGCCTATTGAATCATCAAAATCAAAGATCAGCAAAAATATTTATGATTTTTTGTAGGCTTGCATTAGCACTACATTAGAAAATTTGGGCCTAAAAAATTTCTAGCAAACTTTTTCTAAATAAAATTTGTAATTTTTTCCCAAAAAAATTCAATTTTTTTGTCAAATTTGTAAATTTTGGGGCAAAAATCAAATTTTAAATTTTCAAGCAAATGGAGGCATACTTTTGTAGGTACAAACCTCCATGTGTTGACTGTAGCATACTAAATTTAATAGGTTTCCCTAAATTTGGCAGCTCCTCTAAATTTAGTGTACAATTCTAAATTTAGTAAAAAAAATCTTCTAGGATTATTTTTTAGTGAAAAAAATTCAAGCAGGAAATCTTTTCCAACAAGTAGAATATGCAAAGAATATTTTGCTAACACAACATGGTATCAAGCTGAGATCAACAGTACGAAATGGATCATCAAGCCCCTTTCAAGCCTTTAGGTTGATTTTTGACCTAGTCTCATATTTTTACCATAACTTTAGCATATGAACTTGAAATTGTGCAAACAATTATATCATTGAAAAGCTAGTTTTGGTGCCAAAATTTTCATGGTGGTACTTCTATCATATATGGCATTAATTTTCTATACCAGGCCTCCAAACTCAGTCTTCAATTGTGCACTTTTAAGGCCACATATTTCTCATACAAACTCAATTTTTCGATAATCACATATATTCAAAATCTCTCAAAATGTTTTACCCTTATCTACCATATTTTTTTCTAAATTATTCTCCAAGTACCATTTATTCATTTTTTTGTGTTTTCACTATCTAGTCAATTACTTGGATGTTTTGGCATCCATAATGGATCTATTTGAATGGGGGGATGACTTCACTTGGGTTGTTCACATGTATTGTCAACACTTTGCCCTATTTCAACATTTTGACCATGTTTTACATGTACTTTTCTATTTGTAGACACACTGGAATAAATGTCACTCTTGTGTATGGTTTTTGGGGGATTTTGCACAATTTATTGTCTTATTTTGTACATGCACTTATTATAAAGTGTCATGGGTGGTTGTGCAGTGCTTTTGTTCTTGTCATCACACCTTTTCTCGATGAGTATCCCACCACAACAACATTGAATCCTAGTGATTCTTGTCACATGTGTGTGTGCATTGGATGCATACATTTTTTTAGTTGCAGGCTCTCATTTGTGCACATTCATATTCTCCTTCATACACTACATGGTGATACATAGTTTCAGTGGATCTGTCATGCCTCACCCTTGTCAACATTATGGGAGGTTTCTATTGTTGGTGTTAATACTTCATTGGTTTCATTTTGGAGTGAGTTATGTATTCAATTTGTGTTCCTATGTACTTGTAGAATGTGGTGGTTGTATTTTGATGAGATGAAGCTTTTACCATATGGATACCCCTTGGATGCCTATTTTGTGAAGACAACATATCCTCATTGATCAATTTTTTAGACTATTGACACTTGTATTTTCAACTAGTAGTTTATTGTTACATGGTTGAGCAATGTTGTTCCAGACACTCATGCAGATTTATGTGCCATATGTATCTTTTACTGACAAATGTTTTTTCTTTGTTTTCTATTTGTTTATTATTTGAGTAGTGTCATTGGGGGACTCGTGCAAAATCTTGTCTTCTTAATCATGATCGTCATCTTTTTTGGAGAAGATTCTTCATTCAACACTATAGCAGTTGTCATTTGATAGTTGTCTACATCTTTGTGCTTTGAGGATGTTCTTCATGTTTCCATTCTTTTGGGATATTTTCTTGTAGGTTGCTTAGTCCTCCTTTTTTCATTTCATGTTTCTTTCATGCAATGCATCTCTTGCTTTTGGATAGGACTTTCATCCCACGTATCTTTTCTTCATTTTCTCTACTTTGAGAGGTTTTATTTGTACATGGGTACCTAATCAAGTCTTTTATTGTCAAGACCCATTCATGCATTTCATTCTTAGAGATTTTTGTTTTCCTAAGTTCCACTTAAGTGGGGGTGTTAGAGTGTGCATTTATGTTGCACATATGTAATTTTGTTGCGTTAGGGACATTTGGTATTGTTGCATTAAATTATTGTGCACATGCTCAAAGAATATTCCAATTCAAATTTTTTTCCATAACTAAGTGCATATTTACACATGCATTCTTAGCTTAAGTTCACGTAGTTGATCTTTAATTGAGCCTAATTTAGTTTAGTTAAATCTAGTTGGGCTCCTATTTTCTTTTTTAGCTTTAGTTTGCATATCATGCACTTAAGTTTCTCTACTACATTTGCAAGGGGCTTGAGATTGCATTTGACCAATGCTTCTACGAAGCAACAGGTTTATTCCTTTGTGTTGCCACAAATGATTCAATTACCATTGTGTCTGGCCTCCCATCAACTAGATGAATTGTCATTGTTGAAAAGTAATTCCTTCAAATCTCAAATCTGACTTTTTTTACACATAACCGTTGTTACTCACACAAACCAAATTGTAGCATAGGAGTGCATGGAGGCGTTGATACCAATGATAGAGAAAGATAATACTTCAATGCATTATTGAATCAAATAATATGCTTTAAAAAGGCAATACAAAAAACCAAAGCTCCTGTATAATTGCAAAAACAAACTGGCGGTAGGTTATTATGTAAAACTAAACAGGTAACCTATCTACCGATAATGTAGTATTCACCAATAGTATGTATGTATGTATGTATGTATGTGGTGATTCTCAAAGATAATCAATCTTTGTTCCTATGTACTTGTTCGAATGTGGTGGTTGTATTTTGATGAGATGAAGCTTTTACCATATGGGTACCCCTTGCATGTCAGTTTTGTGAAGACAACTTATCCTCATTAATTAATTTTTTAGACTATTGAAACTTGTATTTTCACCTAGTAGTTTATTGTTACATGGTTGAGTAATGTTGTTCCAGTCACTCATGCATATGTATGTGCCATATGTATCTTTGCTTCCTTGGCTTCATTTTGGAGCGAGTTACATATTCAATTTGTGTTCCTATGTACTTGTTGAATGTGGTGGTTGTGTTTTGATGAGATGAAGCTTTTACCATATGGATACCCCTTGCATGTCAATTTTGTGAAGACAACTTATCCTCATTGATTAATTTTTTAGACTATTGACAATTGTATTTTCAACTAGTAGTTTATTGTTATGTGGTTGAGTAATGTTGTTCCAGTCACTCATGCATATTTATGTGCCATATGTATCTTAGACTGACAAATGTTTTGTCTTTGTTTTATATTTGTTTATTATTTGAGTAGTGTCATTAGGGGACTCATGCAAAATCTTGTCTTCTTAATCATGATCATCATCTTTTTTGGAGGAGATTCTTCATTCAACACTATAGCAGTTGTCATTTGATAGTTGTCTACATCTTTTTGCTTTGAGGATTCTCTTAATGTTTCTACTCTTTTGGGATATTTTCTTGTAGGTTGCTTAGTCCTTTTTGCATTTCATGTTTCTTTCATGCAATGCATCTCTTGCTTTCAAATAGGACTTTCCTCCCACGTATCTTTTCTTCCTTTTCTCTACTTTGAGAGGTTTTATTTGTACATGGGTACCTAATCAAATCTTTTTTTGTCGAGACCCATTCATGCATTTCATGCTTAGAGATTTTTGTTTTCCTAAGTTCCACTTAAGTGGGGGTGTTAGAGTGTGCATGTATATTGCACATATGTAATTTTTTTGCATTAGGGACATTTGATATTGTTGCATTAAATTATTGTGCACATGCTCAAAGAATATTCTCATTCATATTTTTTTCATAACTGAGTACATGTTTACACATGCATTCTTATCTTAAGTTCACTTAGTTGACCTTTAATTGAGCCTAATTTAGTTTAGTTAAATCTAGTTGGGCTCTTATTTTCTTTTTTAGCTTTAGTTTGCATATCATGCACTTAAGTTTCTCTACTACATTTGCAAGGGGCTTGAGATTGCACGTGACCAATGCTTCTACGAAGCAACAGGTTTCTTCCTTTGTGTTTCCATAAATGATTCAATTACCATTGTGTCTGGCCTCCCATCAACTGGATGAATTGTCACTGTTGAAAAGTAATTCCTTCAAATCTCAAATCTAACTTTTTTTACACATAACCGTTGTTGCTCACACAAACCAAATCGTAGCATAGGAGTGCATGGAGGCTTAGATACCAATGATAGAGCAAGATAATACTTCAATGCATTATTGAATCAAATAATATGCTTTAAAAAGGTAATAGAAAAAAAAAAGCAACTATATAATCGCAAAAACAAACTAGTAGAAGGTTATTATGTAAAACTAAATAGCTAACCTATCTACCAATAATGTAGTATTCACCAACAGTATGTATGTATGTATGTATGTATGTGGTGATTCTCAAAGATAATTTGAAAACCAATTCTTGTTAAGTATTCTAATGAGGTGGTTTCTTTCTTATCTAAACTTCAACGAAATAATAGTCTATGTCTTGAATATTCCAACTTTTTGATACTGAGACCACTTATATGCCTATTGACATTATATGAAACAAATTAAGGTTGGACAAGGATAAGAGTGATCCAAAAAAGAATAGTAGTTTGTGATATATGTGGTTTTCCAACACACTAAATCGTAAAATATATAAGGAAAGTTTGAAAAAACAAACTAAGTGTCCCCTTGGTAATATATGTGTTTTAGTTTGTTGTTTAGACGTTGGTGTTTGTGATAGTGTGCTTGTGTAAATGACCATATTTAATAGAGAACCAAATAGATGGAATCAAACAAGATCTGTTATCTCTATTTGAGAATTAATGGATGGTCATTAGTATCAAAAAGTTATTCAGTCGGTAAAGGTTGATATAAGGAGACAAACAAGTCAGTCAGTGAAGTAGACAAAGTCTTTACACCGAGCAAAGTCAAGGCAGAACTTTAAGTTAACCGAATACAAGTTTGACCGAGCGTACTTACCGAGCGTCAGGAATTTATCGAGTATCGAGCTAGTGATCATCGAGCATTCATACACACCAAACATCAGCAATTTATCGAACAACGAATGCAGTGATTACCGAGTTATCTAGGAAATGACACAGTAATCAAGAATGGCACATATATCTATGCAAACAATTTACACCAATCATATAAATGGTTTACCAAGATCGAGACATATTTAATATGGATGTATTCATTAACTTTTGTGATGATTCCTATGTAATGGTAGATCTAGGTTATTTTTGTATACCGTTGATCTTAGTTTTTCTAAGATGATGTAAACCCTAATTAGGTCAAGACAATTCGATATATAATTGTAAAGATGTCATTATGATCAAGAATCATGAAGCAGTAGCCGCACTAAGGACATTAGGAGATCAGACACAAGGTTTTATGACAAAAGGTTTATGAGAGGCAGAATTAGTTTATCAGAACACATACAAGGCTACCAAGTAGGACGGAAGGACATATACATCACATTGAGGTGATATCTATTTTTTATTTCACAGATCTAAATTAGACAAGTATGAGTTGTCATTTTACAAATACTTTACTGTTATCAATCTAACCATTGTAGCAGATCAAAATCTCTTAACAAAGTGGACTTAACAATTCTTATTGTAAATCTCTTAATTGAGTACACACATACTTTGTGTTGTTTAAATCCTCTAACCAGGTAGATCTAGTTGATCATTTGTTACTCCTAACAAGGTAAGATCATCAAAAGTGATCAACAATTGTAGCCTTAACCGACATACTTTATGTACTACAGTAGTGAAGAATTTTTGGGTGTCATCCCCACTGCAGTTTTTACCTTCTAATAAGGGTTTCTGCATAACCAAAATATCTAAGTCATGAGTACTTCTTTTCATGTATGATTTATTGTTTTGTTTACATGCACTTTACATTTTCAATTATATGTATGTATGTTACAAACAATGGAATCAGTCAGTTAATGGATATCTACTATTGCAAAGTGTTAAGTGTTAAAAGTTTTTGAGGGTACTGATTCACCCCTCCCCTCTCAGTACTTTATCTTTCCAGTCCCAACAATTGGTATCAGAGCTAGATCTCTTCATAAATAAAGTTTAACCACTGAAGAGGTAAAGACCTAAGGATGGAAAGATATAGGTTGGACAAGACTATTGAGAATCAAAGGATACAGATGCAAATATTCATTGAAAAATTTAAGCAAGCCAAAGATGAACTAAAAAAGTTACTGATTCAAAGGAAGGATATGGAAATTCGGTATAGTGAAACTGATTATCATGAAGAAGAGATAGATGACCCATTTGAGAACACCGAATCTAGATCAGGTATTATATCTAATGCATCTGAAGGAGTAGTACCTGATTTATCTAAAAAGAATCTATATCTTACTGAACAAGTCAAAGCTCTGCAGATCGGTCAAGAGACACAAATGGTTAGGATGATTGATGTCATGAACAATGCTAGGCATGCAGAATAAGAAAGAAACTTGGCTATTGAAGACAGGAGACAAATGACTGAGAAGCTGCAAGAAAAGGAATCTGAGATACTGAGACTCGCCGAGCATCACTTTGAAATCTCCAATCAAATGGTTATCATAAGTTAGGAAGTCAACCGAGTAAACAGTGAGCTTACAAGGAAACTAGAAGACATTGGTGAACTAAGAGAATAAAATGAAAGATTGACAAATGAAATCAAAATGCAACAACAACATAATGAGATGATCAAGAAAATTGAGGATAGTACCAAGAAGATAGATGAATTTTTTATTAGTCAAAGAGGACTTGGCAGCACTACTAGTTTAGGCTACACCGAGCAAGGAGAGTCATCAAGACAAGTTGAAAAGAACAATGCCTATGGTAACCAAAGGCCAAAGAAGCTATCATGTTATCATTGTAGAAAATCGGGCCACACAGCAAATGTTTGCAGGAGCAAAGCAAGAGGTATTCCTAAATCCACTTCTAAGTTTAATGGTTATTATTATAATTGTAACAAGTTTGGACATCAGGCACATGAGTGTAGATCTAAGTTGAACAGGACTCCTAAGAAACCCTACATGGAGAAACATTGTCACACTTGCAACATGCATGGACACATTGCACAAGAATGCTGGATAAAGATGATCCAAGTCTAGACACCGAAAAACCTATCAACCAAGAAGACAAGGTAATGGATATACTTGGGATTACAACACATGGATTAATTGCACATGTGGAAGGTATGGACATATTGCAGCAAATTGCATGAAAAAGAGCCGGAGACGTAGATCTCGCAACTGGATAGGCACTAGTATGGTATGTTTACATTGTCATAAAGTCGGTCACTTAAGTAAGGATTGGAGAAACCGAGCACCAAAGACACAAACATATGAAAATGGTAGTACAATTGAGGAAATCATGAGGATAAGAAACACAATGTGGAGAAAAGCATCAAGTTATAATGTTGGATCAAGCAATGTAGTTAGTGACAACTCGTCCATTGGATTGGGTGACATCACCACTTCCACCTAAGTCATAAAGGTATGTATGGAACTGAATTTTTAAATCGGTTATATCTAACAAACAGTTCCTTATATCTAGTGATTGAATACCAAATTTGCATGAAACAAGATGCACTATGCTTTTATATGTTTTAAGCTTTAAATGTAAACAGTCGGTATAAGCATGACTGAGTATGTATTTTCTAGTCGGTAACTATTGGCAAGGTTAACCGAGTGTTATATTAGTGTTAACCGGGCTTATGATCTTTTAAAGTATACACCAAGCGCAACTACTTTTACCGAGTTGTGGTAGGTCAAGCATTTAATGCAGAAAGTTTGAGCGGGAATTTGAATTTTGCTATAAATACATAGTGGACTTAGTTTCTTTTCACGTTGCGAAAATAGAGAATAGAGCGATTTTGAGCGAAGAATTGAGTAGAAAGAGTCATGAGTGATTTGAGCACAGATTTGATAGATTTTAGAGCTGAGAATTCATGGTTGAAGTAAGTTTCATTCTCACTGAGCTATATAGTTGATTTCTCTCGAAGCCCTAATTTGAAGAACAATAGCGTCCTCATCAAAAGTCGAGAAATCTAAGACTGGAATTGATAGAAGTGTTAACCTAATAAAGTGTGCAACCTGCAATGAGCCAAACTATAAACTACATCTTGAGGTTGCATCGCAAATTGATAAAACCAAAGCATTTTCAAGCATACCACCTAGGGTTTTGTTGGTCGAAGACATTTGCATGTATATTCATTGCAAGATCAAAGAGATTGGTGATTTTGAGCTCCAATCCACCTTTCTGGAACTAAGTGTCGACAGGAAACTAAAAGATGAGCACACACATTTGGAGGTTAAAGGTTTGGTCAATGCCCTGTACTTCCCGAGGGTTTTTAAGAATGAATGGATAAGGGTTGTACTAATTCATGTGCACGAGGGAAAGTTATGGTTGGATGAACCGGTTAAGATTTCAAGGGATATCATTCACGCAGTCACTGGTTATCCCATAACCGACAAGGTCAAAGCACTAAGAAGTGCACTGAGGACTGAGATTGAAAAAGCAATAGGAGCCGAATGGGATAGTAGAGGCATGAGAATCAACACCATTGTCGATCCCAAAACTAGGTTTGGTGCATATGCCATTGGTTACAAAATATTTCAATCTAGTAGACCTAACAGCGTGCCATGTGGAGCTATGGACATCGCTTATAAAATTGTGAAGAAAGGATTTTAACTGGACCTCGTCGAGTTATTGTTGAAGTAGTTAGAAGAAAACATGAAAACCATCAGGTCGGCGAAGTCTAACACATGTAAGTTTGGATCACTGTTGTTATGCATATTTTTCTATGTTTAGAACTTTTTCCCCTCAATCGGTAATGTTGATTGGAACACTGACCGACCGGTCACTTTACAAATAAATGATTAAATTCAAAGTTTGGGACAAGATTTTGTCAACATCATGGATGTTTATTTTGGGCAATTCAAGGACTGAATGAACCAGAGAAGCAGAATACCAGGGCAGCTGATTGAGCAGTACAAAGATGATATATGTTTCTTAGTGGATACTGACACCACTTTAATCAAGGTTGTTGAACCGAGAACAATATGGTTGGCACCAATGGGCTATGAAATTGACATTGACCGAGCTTCTACGTCAATAAAGGCTTTACTAGCTGAGCCCAAAGATCCTTAGGCAACTAGGTTTGGAACCTATGAAGAGGCCAAACAAAGAATTAAAATGGGTCTAGTCGGAGTCAAGGTGACAAAGAAGTCAAAGAAAATGATGGACAAATTACTAAAATAATTTGGTGATGATGTACAAGAGGAGAAGGCATCTGAGGATATTCTAGTTGAAGAGGCAACTTAGGAACAATTACTAATAGGTAATAGTGAGCATGATGAAGAGGCAACTAAGTCTGATAAAGACATTCAGTCTTCACCAATCAAGGCCACAGGTAAGAGGAAGCAAGAAGAAGTACATACTAGAGCAAGGACAAGGTCTACAATAGTTGCTTCTTCACCTCTGAAGAAAGGAGTTGTGAAAATTTCTAGACCCACTCCTACTAAAACTTACCAAAAGAAAAAGAAAGGTGCACAAGCCACCTCCAAGCTACCAAAGAAGAGGAGGAAGTTGATAAGGGCTAAGGATGACATTGATGAAGAAGAGGAAGAGGAAGACCAAGATAAATTCAAGGTAGTTGTAAATAAGAATCCAACAGCTGATGAATTGGTTGAAACAATAAAGGAAAGTGGTGGTCTTAGCAACCCCAAGATGAGTTGGTATGTACATATGTCTACTGAGGATCAGCAAAATATAGAAGCTATCATACAAATGATGATCAAGTTTAAAAAGGTACTAGTTGAATTTGCAAAATATGTACCTAAAAGTTTGTATGATAAAGTGTCAGCACTTATGCCTTGCACACTGAGAAAAAGATGAGGGAACACTCACTGATATTAGCTATGCCCAATCTATCAATTCCCGAGATTGAAGATGTAATGACACAATATTCAAAGAGATTTTTAGTGAAAAGTAGAGCACTAAACATTCTGGTAGGAAAACTCAAGGATGTTGATGATAATAGTCAACTCTTATGGACTACAATTCTTACTGCCCGAGTAGAAGCTAATAAGCTAGCATTGGTAGTTGTACCTGAGAAGAAAAGAAAAAATAAAGGTAAAGGTATACACTCGGATGATGCAGATCTTGCTACCAAGGAACCTATAGAGTTATCAAATACCAAGGTACCAGACACTACCATTGCTATTGGCTTTTATCTAGTAGGCTATAGAGAAGAGTACAAGGATCCTCCTGAGAAATTGGTAATAACTGGATTGGAATCTATTACTCATAAAATTATTCAAATTTTGTATAAATTATGCACTGTTGCAAATTTCACTACTGAGGTTAGTGAGAAAATTAAAAAGTTAGATGAAGAGATCAAAGCCAGTGCAAACTTATCTCTAACCGAACCAAATGCTTTTCACAAGCATATTTTAAAAGTTCAAGAACTTAGGCGGTTGAGATCTAATTTAAGAAAGCAGGAAGATACTATAAGTGATCAGGTCACCAAGCTACAAGCCGAGCTGCTTCCCCATCTCAAAATAATGGAAAGACATGTTGAGAAGGCAAAAGCCTTAGTTGCTACTCTCGAGATTTCAGTTTTGGAGAATATTTTTTACATGCATGCACAAGTCGGTCTTCAGCACATTGCTCTTAACAACTTGAAAGAGGAATGGGAAAACCTCTTGGCATTATTGCAGAAACCCACAAGCACATTTTTTATCAGTTGTAATTACATTTCTTTTTGTTTTGGCATTAATTTCAAAAAAGGGGAAATCATGTATATGCCACTATGTACTTCACACCACCGAGAGCATGCACAAAGGGGGAGTTTGTGAGTTTGTAAAGAAAAGAGTCATAGTCATGAATAAGGTGAAATAGTATCCACCCTAAAATGTATGGGGGAAATATGAGATCTACTTCTAAATCCAAATTCCCAAAGGAAAGATCCAAATGGATCAACCAAAAGGTTAATGCACAATTGAATCAATTTATGAAGAATATGAAAGAGGAAGAAAACCTTATATTTCCCTATAAAGGAGAAGTGCTTAAAATTTGAAATAATTGAAAGACAAATACTAACCTCAAAATAGGACAGATTTGGAAAATGTTGATTTCTGATGTATGTGTGCAGTTTCAAGCAATTCTGCAACCTGCTCTGGACTGGAAATGTCGAGACGAAGAAAATCCAGAAAACTTTTATCTTTCTGACAGTAGGTAGTCTTTGACTCCGATAAAAGGTCAAAGGCTAAATTAATATTTTGAAAGTTGACTTTGACTTTGTTCGCAAATCTTGAAATTTCACTGAAAAGGGAATCCAAATCCAATCTCAGATCCGCAGTTCTGCACCTGTACTTGCAAGAAAAAGAGGGTTTTTGTTGTTTGTTTGAGGGGTTTGCCTTGGTCAAACCCCGGTTTGAAAAAAACCTTAATATTGAAATTGAAATGAGAATGCTAGCAAGTAGTAGAAGTAGATCTAACAATGAAGATATGTAATTCAATAGATATGCAATTGTATTTGAAATGTAATCAAGTATGTTGATATGAAAGATTGAACATTACAATGGAAAATTTAAATCAAAACCATGAAAGTAAATGAAAAACCTCCATGATTGTATGCTTGGAATCCACCTTGATAGAAGAATAAATGGATCTAGAAGATGAACAAAGGATCTTGAAGGAAGATCACACCATCATGATGGCTAGATCTAGGGTTTGAATGATGAATCTTGCATGCTTGAGCCAAATCCCTTCAAAGGCTTGAATGCTTGAATCCTTGATCTTCAATGGAGAACTTGAATGCTTGAATGGATGATTGCTTGAGAATGGATGCTTGTTTGATCTTGCTTGAGAGAGAACTTGATTGCCAAAACTTGATCACCAATGTCTCCTTGAGAGTGCTTGATGCATGAAGGAATGAGATGAAGAAAATGAGAGAGAAAGGCTTTCTTTTATAGTGATCTAGGGCACAAACCTTTAGAGAAGGCTGACATTGGGGAATTAAATCCCAATTAACTTTAACCCCTAGGAATGCACCCATATTAAATGTAATTTAAATTTTACCATTTCGAAACTCGAAATGGCCGACCTGGAAGCAGGAAAACAAATATCTTCGAAACCTAACACCCGGAAATCATCAAAATCTAAAATTTGAAATCTAGGTCAAAGACAAGGTAGACCCCGCCCTAGGTCAAGGTCGAGGTCGTCCCTGACCTAGGTCAAGGTCTAGGTTGACTTTGACCCTTAAGGTCAACTTTGACCTTGAGGTCAGAATCCTTAGGACCTCAGTCCATAATGCCAGGAAATGCAGAAATAAAGTGAAATCAGGTGGAGAGAGAAGCAGAACGAGGGAAGAAATTTAGATTCGAGCAAAGACCTGATCAAGGTGCTTGACATGACCCCATACCACTCACTCGGAGGGCTAAACACTCTTAACATGGAAGTGCTTCCATTTTAAGATGATACAAATCAATATATATAGTTGTACATATATGGAGTTGTATATTTTTGAGTTAATCGGTACATATACATAAGGTTTTGATACTAATGCCAAAGGGGGATATTGTTATCTCTATTTGAGCATTAATGGATTGTCATTAGTATCAACAAGTTATTCAGTCGGTAAAGGTTGATATAAGGAGACAAACAAGTCAGTCGATCAAGTAGACAAAGTCTTTACACCGAGCAAAGTGAAGGTAGAACTTCAAGTTAAATGAATATAGGTTTGACCGAGCACACTTATCGAGCGTCAAGAATTTACCGAGTACCAAGCTAGTGATCAATGAGCATTCATACACACCGAGCATCAGCAATTTACTGAACAGTGAATGCAGTGATTACCGAGTTATCTAGGAAATGGCATAGTAATCATGAATGACACATATATCTATGCAAATAGTTTACACCGATCATATAAATAGTTTACCAAGATCGAGACATATTTAATATGGATGTATTCATTAACTTTTGTGATGATTCCTATGTAATGGTAGATCTAGGTGTTAGGAATGAATGCTAAATGTTTGGCAGCCATTCTGTAGCATTTGTTGCATTCATGACTATGATTGTCATTGATGTCAACACAGTGATTTACCAAAGACCTGCAAAGAAGTAGACAGAGTTTGGATTAGGGCACGTGGGATATTGCAGTTGGAGCTATGCGATGTTGAGGATATACTCTTTGATATGTTATATGCTTATGGTTAAGAGCATAGATAGTAATTCATTTATTCATGGAAGTTATGAGCATTTTGGTGGAAGTAGTATTTAGGCAGTGTTCCCAAGTAGCGGTTTGTGAAAATCAGATGATATCTCCTAATCGGGATGGAATCTGGTTTTGCGCAGTTAAAGGGAAGTTGAAGATACATTGTTAGTGACGTGGATGACAGTGCAAACTTTGAGGTCGCACGAGTGAATAATTATTGAAGTTGGAAGCCGAGAGTTTTGTGTAATTTTGATGTAGCGTATGGAAACTTTTATGTTGTAATTGTATGCCAACTCATTTGTAATTACTTGAGTGTGGTATAAAGAAAGGAATGTTTTTCCTTGTTGTTGTAATGGTTGTAATGGTTGGATGTGTTGGTGTACGCATGAAGTGAAGAAAAGAGCTAATTGTGAAAGCGAATTTGTGAAGGAAGACATGCGAGGTACAGAGATCTGAAATTGAGATCTGGTGTAACAGTGAGTGCGGTTTGGCACAGTTAGAGAAGAGGTAACATATTATTCTATTGAGTAATACAAAGATCAGTTGGACAATGTGTTTGGGCAGTGGGTCCTTCTGTCTTCCATAACTCTTAACAGGGTTAAAATCTTTTAACATGGATTCAAAATCTCCTAATAGGGATTCATATGTACTGAATGTATTTCATAAGACTCCTAACAAAGTCCATCCTTTCACAAGGAATATTCATATTAGTGCATCTTTTATGGGCATCATTCCCACCGGGGTTTACTCTTTGATCAAGAGGTTCTCTAGTCAACATATCTTGTGTCATTGTGTTATTGTGTATGAATATCTTTCTATGGTTGGTAATTATATTGCTTACATGGTTTAATGCTGTTGAAATTGATAAAAGTTATAATTATCAGATAACTGATTCACCCCCCCCCCCCCCTCTCAGTTATCTTGGTGGAGTTTACTCTCTAACAATTGGTATCAGAGCGGCAAGTCCTTGAAAAAGAAGTTTAACAGCTTAAGGAGATCCATGGCGAATTTCAAAAAAGAAAGCCCTAAGTTTGATGGAGTAAATTTTGACAGCTGAAAAGAAAAGATGAAGACACACCTACTGTGTTTAGGACTAGGTTATTGGTTGATTACAAAGAATGATAAGACTATCATTGAAGAGGACAATCTTGAAACATGTACTACCGATGAGAGAGATCTATTCATGTGTAACATACTTGCAAGAGAAGCACTTTTGACAGCCCTTCCAGAGAATGAATACAGTCAAGTAAAATGTTTGAAAAAATCTTATGAAATTTGAAAAACTTTACACTCTACTTTTGAAGGTGATGAACATGCAAAAAGAGTTAGACTACATAATTGGATATGTGCATTTGAAGATATAAGAATTTTGGAAGATGAATCTGTTAGAAGCTATATTGGTAGAATGTCAGAAATTGTTACAGGTATAAAATCTTGTGGAGGAACAAAGACAGAGAATGAAGTGATATGGAAGATTCTGAGAACATTGACTCTTGTAATTAAGAAGACAAGACAGATGATTGAACAAGTTATACCTTGTACTACAAACTTTACAAGAGAGACTCTTCTTGGAAGATTGGAAGCAGCAAAGATGAACCTGAGGTTATCAAGAGACTTACCTAGAATGGAGACAACATTCAGTGCTCTTAGTGTTCGCCCTACTTTGTCAAGAAGCATCAGTGTGAGCGGAGATTATGCTAGTAGCAGTAGATCTAGAAATGAAGAAGACAAGAAGATTGAAGAAGGTATTGCCTTGCTTGTGAAGAGAGAACCAGATGGTAAGAAAATTTTTAAATGTTGGACTTGTCAAGAATATGGTCATTTTGCATCCAAGTGTCCTAAGAGAGTTAAAAAGTACAAAAACAATTTCAAACCTAGAAGATCTAAGGAATGTTATTATGCTAATGATGAAGATCTTGAAACTAGTATAGAGAGAACTCTGAGTGAAAGTGATACTGATAATAGTGATGACATAGGATTTGTAGCAATTAAAGAAGAAAATTTTGAAACTAATGTTAAGGAAGAAAAAGCCTTAGTTTCTCAAGTTGAAAAGAAATCTGATTGGATTATATACAGTGGTTGTTCACATCATATGACTGCAGACATGAAAAAGTTCATAAAGTTTAACGAATATGATGGAGGAGTTGTTAGAGTTGGAAACAATGCACCTTGCTTGATTAAAGGTATAGGATCTATTACTCTTGATGGAAAGACTAATACTGATGATGTTTATTTTGTGGATGGATTGAAACATAATTTTTTAAGTGTTTGACAATTAGTTGATAAGAGATATCAAGTTTGGTTTACTGAGAAAACTTGTGTGATAAAAGATAAAGATGGAAATCTAATTAGAACTAGATCTAGAACCAGAGGTAATGTATTTCAGTTGAATCTTACTAAGATGACATGTTTGATTACTAAAATTGATGACAGTTGGTTATGGCATAGAAGGTTTTGTCATATAAACTTTGACAACATTGTGAAAGTAAGTACTACAGTTCTAGTAAGGGATTTGCCTAAAATTATGAAGCCTACTAACATGGTTTGCAAAAAATGTGTAATGGCTAAATAGAAGAGAAGTTCTTTTCCCAGTAAGAAGTTTATATCTGCAGAAAAGCTGGAGATTGTTCATACAAATTTGAGCGGTCCTACCAGGACTAGAGGATTCTATAGAGAAAGGTATTTTATGATTCTTGTTGATGATTTTACAGGAATGATGTGGATTGCATTTCTTAAAGAAAAGTCTGAAGCATTTGATAAGTTTAAGATTGTTAAGAATAAAGTTGAGAATGAATATGGAATGAAGATTAAATGTTTGAGATCTGATAGAGGTGGAGAATTTACTTCTAGAGAGTTTAACACTTTTTGTGAAGAAAATGGCATTAAGAGAGTTTTTAGCCCCTAGGACACCTGAACAAAATGGTATTGCAGAAAGAAGAAACAGATCAATGACTGAAGCAGCAAGAGCTATGTTATTTGAGAATGATTTGGCGAAGATATTCTAGAGAGAAGCAGTGAACACAACAGTGTATACAATGAATAGAGTACAAATCAGAGTAGACACAAACAAGACACCCTATGAATTATGGTTTGGACATGCACCCTCAGTTAAGTATTTTAGAATTTTTGGAAGCAAATGTTATATAAAGAGAGATGATGATATTGGAAAGTTTGATCCTAGAAGTGATGAAGGTATATTTCTTGGATATTCTTTGAAAAGTAAAGCCTATAGATGTTACAATAAAAGAACTAAGACTATTGTTGAAAGCGCAAATGTTAAAGTTGATGAAAAGTTCAAAATTCAAGAAAGAATGCTTGATTATGAATCAGATGAAGAAGCTCATCCTAAACCTAACACTGGATCTACTGAATTATTTTATGAGACTGACAGTGATTTGTTGAATGAAAGCCACAATGAAGTCATTGAAGAACCTACACCTGAAGTGAGATCTGAGACAGTGACACCTAACAAGAGTTTATCAAGAAATCATCCTATTAGGCAAATTATTGGAAGCATCAAAAGAGGAGTTCTAACTCGGAATAAGGTACAAGAACAATTATGTTTGATTTCTCAAATTGAACCTAAAACTACTAGTGAAGCTTGTGAAGATGAAAGTTGGACTAATGCTATGAAAGAAGAACTAGATCAGATTGAAAAGAACAAGACATGGGAATTGGTCCCTAGATCTAAAGACAAGAATGTTATTGGAACTAAATGGGTATTCAGAAACAAGATGAATGAACAAGGAGAAGTACTAAGAAACAAAGCAAGATTGGTATGTAAGGGATACTCACAGCAAGAAGGAATTGACTATGAAGAAACCTTTGCACCTATTGCAAGAATTGAAGCAGTAAGAATGTTTTTGGCTTATGCAGCTTACAAGAAATTCAAAGTATATCAGATGGATATGAAGTCAGCATTTATGAATGGAGAATTGGAAGAAGAAGTCTACATTGAGCAGCTTGAAGGTTTTCCTTTGACTCAAGAAGGAGACATGGTATGTAAACTGAAGAAAGCCTTATATGGACTAAAGCAAGCACCTAGAACTTGGTATGCAAGATTGGACAAGTATTTGTTAAAGTTGGGATTTACAAAAGGAACAGCTGATAGCAATCTGTACACAAAAGAAATTGAAAATGGTTTGTTGGTTATAGTTATTTTTGTTGATGACATTATTTTTGGAGGAGAAGATGAAGCTAGTGATAAATTTGCTGATGAAATGAAGACTGAATTTGAAATGAGTATGATTGGTGAAATGAAATACTTTTTGGGATTACATATAACACAAAACAATGATGGTATCTTTGTAAGTTAGACAAAGTATCTGAATGACTTGTTGAAAAGATTTGGAATGGAGAACTGTAAACCAATTGGAACACCTATGGTAACTAGACATAAATTACCTAGCACAGATGAGACTCCTGCAGTTGAATAGAAGAAATACATATCTATGATTGGAGGAGTGCAGTACTTGACACATACAAGACCAGACATAGCACATTCAGTTGGAATTGTAGCAAGATTTCAAGCTAAACCTAGAGAATCACATTATGCAGTAGTGAAGAGGATACTGAGATATTTAAGAGGCACAATGGACTATGGATTGTGGTATGAAAAATTTGATAATTTTACCCTATGTGCATATACAGATGCGGATTGGGGAGGCAGTGTTGATAAGAAAAGCACCAGTGGTGGAGCATTTTTCCTTGGAGGAAGATTGGTTTCCTGGCTAAGCAAGAAGCAAAATTGTATCTCATTGAGCACAGCAGAAGCAAAATATGTAGCAAAAGTAAACAATTGTAACCAGATAATTTGGATGAAGCAAATGTTGAAGGATATTGAAATAAAGTTTGTTGAACCTGTTGTCATACATTGTGACAACACCAACACAATTAGTATGTCTAAGAACCCTGTATTACATTCTAAGACAAAACATATAGAGATTAAGTATCATGTTGTAAGAGAGAAAGTTGCTGAGAAAGAAGTTAGACTTGAGTACATAAGTACAAAGGAGCAGATAGCAAATATATTTACAAAGTCTTTGCCTAAGGATACATTTGAGTATCTGAGAGGTATGCTTGGGGTTATGCCCTTGCCTACTTTTGAGAAGTGATGCAATTGGTTGCATCCATCCAGTGGTATATGAGTCTTATCTTTCTTCTGGACTGGATGTTGGTACTTCCTCTATGGAGGAGTATGTGTATCTGAGCTGAGTCATAAGGACTCTAGTAAATGTATTTTCTGAATAGTGTCTTTTGACATTGGAGTTGTTGTTGACATAATGATGAAATTTATGTCATTGATGTCAATGGGGGAGAAGTGTACATGAAAAAACTATTTGTACTATCTGAACAGGAAAACGAAGCAAGATTTGATTGATGAAGAGGACTTGAAATATTATCTTGAAGCAACAGTATTGTAGTATTGGATTTTTTGGAACATTGGATATTTTTTCATCTATGTTGCCATCAATGCAAATGGGGGAAATTGTTAGGAATGAATGCTAAATGTTTGGCAGCCATTCTGTAGCAGTTGTTGTTGCATTCATGAATATGATTGTCATAGATGTCAATACAATGATTTACCAAAGACTTGCAGAGAAGCAGACAGAGTTTGGATTAGGGCACGTGGGATATTGCAGTTGGAGCTATGCGATGTTGAGGATATACTCTTTGATATGTTATATGCTTATGATTAAGAGTGCAGACAGTAATTCATTTATTCATGGAAGTTATGAGCATTTTGGTGGAAGCAGTATTCAGGCAGTGTTCCTAAGTAGCGGTTTGTGGAAATCAGATGATATATCCTAATCGGGATGGAATCTAGTTTTACGCAGTTAAAGGGAAGTTGAAGACACATTGTTAGTGACGTGGATGACAACGCAAACTTTGAGGTCGCACGAGTGAAGAATTGAAGTTGGAAGCCGATAGTTTTGTGTAATTTTGATGTAGCGTATGGAAACTTTTATTTTGTAATTGTATGCCGACTCATTTGTAATTACTTGAGTGTGGTATAAAGGAATGAATGTTTTTCCTTGTTGTTGTAATGGTTGTAATGGTTGGATGTGTTGGTGTACGCATGAAGTGAAGAAAAGAGCTAATTGTGAAAGCGAATTTGTGAAAGAAGACATGCGAGGTACAGAGATCTGAAATTGAGATCCAATGTAACAGTGAGTGTGGTTTGGCACAGTCAGAGAAGAGGTAACATATTATTTTGTTGAGTAATACAAAGATCAGTTGGATAGTGTGTTCAGTGATCTTACCCTGAAGCTGTTTGGGCAATGGGTCCTTTTGTCTTCCATCATTCTTAACAGGGTTAGAATCTCCTAACAGGGATTCAAAATCTCCTAACAGGGATTCATATGTACTGAATGTATTTCATAAAACTCCTAACAGAGTCCATCCTTTCACAAGGAATATTCATATTAGTGCATCTTTTGTGTGCATTCCCACCGGGGTTTACTCATTGATCAAGAGGTTCCTTAGTCAACATATCTTGTGTCATTGTGTTATTGTGTATGAATATCTTTCTATGGTTGGTAATTATATTGTTTACATGGTTTAATGCTATTGAAATTGATAAAAGTTATAATTCCCCCCCCCCCCCCCCTCCTCCCATTCAGTTATCTTGGACTTTACTTTCTAACAATAGGTTATTTTTGTATACCGTTGATCTTAGTTTTTCTAAGATGATGTAAACCCTAATTAGGTCAAGACAGTTTGATATATAATTGTAAAGATGTCATTATGATCAACAATCATGAAGCAGTAACCGCACTAAGGACATCAGGAGATCAGACATAGGGTTTTATGACATAAGGTTTATGAGAGGCAGAATCAGTTTATCAGAACACATACAAGGCTACTGAGCAAGATAGAAGGACATAAACATCAAATTGAGGTGATATCTATTTGTTATTTCACATATTTGAATCAGACAAGAATGAGTTGTCATTTTACAGATACTAAATACTATTATCAATGTAACCATTGTAGCAGATCAAAATCTCTTAACAAAGTGAACTTAACAGTTCTTATTATAAATCTCTTAACCGAGTACAAACATACTTTATGTTATTTGAATCCTCTAACGAGGTAGATCTAGTCGATGTTTTGTTACTCCTAACAAGGTAAGATCATCAGAAGTGATCAACAATTGTAGCCTTAACCAACATACTTTATTTACTGCAGTAGTGAAGAATTTGTGGGTGTCATCCCCACTGTAGTTTTTACCTTCTAACAAGGGTTTATGCATAACCTAAATATTAGAGTCATGAGTACTTATTTTCATGTATGATTTATTATTTTGTTTGCATGCACTTTACATTTTTCAGTTATATGTATGTATGTTACAAACAATGGAATCAGTCGATTAATGGATATCTACTATTGCAAAGTGTTAAGTGTTAAAAGTTTTTGAGGGTACTGATTCACCCCTCCCCTCTCAGTACTTTATCTTTCCAATCCCAACAAGATCAAGACCCATGATCATAATATTAAGAGGAGTACAAAAGTCAATATTGGTAAAATACTCCATATAGATGTTTTGCATTGATGAAGCAAGTGTTAGTAAGGAAAGCCCATTACTTAAATCAAAACCTTAGAGATGTCATTATACACATGAACAAGATGAACTTCCTTGATGCAAAATGTAATAGTTTTTTAGCTTGAGTATTTTTGTTGTGAAGTACTATTGCACTAGTGTGATAGGGAAAAGATAAATGATTGATGACCAACAACTAGAGACCCCTCAATTCATAACCTTAACATAAAATAAATTGGCCATATTAATAAATTAGTTATAATAGCACTATCAATAACTGGAATGAGAATAATAATCTATTTTTTTGTTGTTAACAAGAAAAAATTAATTGGATGTGGGGGAGTGGTTTGTGATCACAGTGGTAGGTTTGTCTTAGCGATGGCCCTCCCTCTGGGTACTCAAACAAACCACTACGTCGAGGCTTTTGCCGCCTACATTGGAATAAAAATGGTCAAGGATTTAAGTATGTAAAAATTATAACTTGAAAAAGATTCATTAAACATTGTTAATTGTTTGAAAGGTTTATCTACCTCGAGTTGGATGATTAAGAATATTATTGAGGATTGCAAACAAATGTTAAATTGTTTTGATTCTTATAAAATCTCTCGTGTCTATCAAGAGGGTAACCAAGTGGCTGACATGTTGGCTAATTGGGGAGTTAATTACCCACATATGATTAATTGGGAAATTAATGATAATATCCCAATGGAAATCTAAATGTTACTACAACATGATGTTGGGAAGCGATTTTTTGCTCCTTGCCTTGGAAATGATGGCTTCTTACGTGCGAATGGGTTTTCACAAGGGATTCTCATTTATTTGTCAATGGTTAAGTACTTTGCAAGTCTTAATTTGGGTTGTTTGCATCTCAAATAGTGGGATTGTGGGAATTCACTGTGCAACCAACATGGGAGGTGATCATAATAGATTGAAACCAATAGTTTATGAGAAGTGGCAGAACATGAAGGAAGTTTGGTCTAAAATTTCTACTGGAGGTCATATGGAGACACTTCATGGAGCTGATGCCTAGGTTACGAATGCTTTCTTGGTAGGCTAGAAGGAAGCTATTTTGTGTGTTTATGGCCTAGAGTTAGAGATTAATGAAGAGCTCATGGCCAAGGTCTCAAATACCTTTATTGAAGGAAGGAAGTTTTACACTGACAACAAGGGTGCTAATGAAGCGATGGACAATTTCTCCCTGCCTGGAGAAAGGGATAAGGTCAAAAAAATCATAGACAATGGATGGCAAATTTACTTGCATCTTTAGTTATCATTTTGTGACTATCACTTTAGGCATAATAAATGTATTTCCTTGCCTTTCTACCTACTATTGTCTATGCATCATAGTATGAGGGCTCATGCAAAAAATCACTCGCCCTGTTCTTCCTAAGAGTTTAATATTATTGTTAGCGGGGCATGCAAAAGCTATGCATGTGGAGAGACCCTCCTAAAACAAGGATTGAGTTTAAAAAGAATGCCATAGTGCACTACAATAATACTTCTTCAAAATGGAATACGGTGGATTCGGAGGGGGATGAGGTGTTTCATGTTGGTAAAAGAAAGAAGCCCTCGACTTCAACATCCCATAAAAGGATTGTGGGCTTTGATGATGACGATTCAGATTATGTCCCTCCTGGTGACTATATCCCTGATTCTCTAGACCCTAGTAGGGACAAGAAAGGGGAAAGAAGGGCCACTATTATTTCTTCGAAACCATCTGGGTCTCTTTCGATGAGAACCAAAAAGTCTACCCATGGGAAAAATTCTACACTCATGGTTGTGATGGCCCCAAGTTCCACTGTTTTGCCCAAGCATAGTGATCTGGTTGACAATAGGGTCATTCATATGGACATTCCCATGGAAATGGAGAATAATACCCCTAATGAGAAGGGGTCATCTATTTTGTAAACCCCGAGTATCAATAAAGATATCAAAGATCTGATGGACAACCAAAATTTGATTTTCTATTGGATTGTGGCAGAAATTAATAGCTTGAAAGATAGCATTCCCTCCTCAAAACAATAGTTGGATACTATTGTAGAGAGTACTAATACCTTGGCGAGGGGAATAAGTAAATTGAAGGTTGATCACGAGTAGAGGATAAATATCTTGGAGGATACCCTAAAGATGATACAGGATAAGGTCAAAGCAGTGGTTGTGGTCAACAAGATTGCCATGGACAACTCCATCAAGGGCCTCAGGAAGCTGAATGAACAAGCAACTTTTGAAGGCCTGTCCAAGGATATCGATGCCTCCCCTTCTGTGAGCGTTAAGTCGGTTGAAAAAGCTCATTTCAAGGACACAAGATCAACCAAAGACGTGGATGTTACTACTGAAAAAGAAAATGGGGATGTTCTACCTAGCCCTGCTACCAAGTTAAGAAGGACGAGGGGGTTACCCCATTGATAATCTAGTTAGAAAAGTTAGGAGTATCAGTGTTGATTTTATTCTGAGAATGTAGAGTTAGTCAATAGTTTGTAGGTGGTGTGAAGTGGTCTTCCCCAATTTTTTTTATCTTTTATTGGGCATCAGACTTGTTGGTTTGTAGTTGGTTCTCCTACTTATTTTTTGATCTGTAATTGGATTTCTGATCTCCGTAAAACTAAATTCCCCTTAATAAAAAACAAGAAAAAATTAATTAATCAAGAATAATGAACCTTTTTAAACTAATAAATAGATAAAACAATAAGAAAAAATCTAAAATTATAGTAACGGCCTTCCCCAAATTATTATTAATCTCTCTCTTTCTTCCATTTAAGAACAAAGGTTGAGGTCCACTATATTGAATGCTATATACCAAAGTTGCTACCTTACTAGAAAATAAACAAATTCATTACAAGGTTTATATGAAAACTCGCCAAAAGGAAATAGGGATAACTCTGACATGATAACCAAGGGAATTAAATACCAGTGTTAATTTCCCCATCTCCACCGCCTGAAGAGAGGAAATTGTGAAGAAAAGAAATTTCATTGTAATTAGGGTAAAAAAATTACTAAAGCATTTCACAACAGAATCCCGAGACAACAATATTGTTACGAAAAGATTAACTCACCAAAAATATCTTAAAATAAAGACTGGTGCTCTATCTCACAAAGCACATGATGATAATAGTCTTCGTCTTGCATCAAAACTGTTTCAAAAAATGTGCTGGGGCATGTACTAGCCACCAAATTAGTAGAAAGCAAGCATAGCCACAAGACCAATTTTTTCCTGTACATGCAATAATTGTAAATACGAGGAGTTTTCAGTTAAACATTGCCAGCAGCAATAACAAAATATATCATGGGCTTGCATAACCTGTGAAAGGCTAAAGAAAACAATCTTATATACAAAATAGAAATTTATTATGGAAAGGATCTCTGCATATAAGAGATGTATGCCCTTCTGGCATTATGAAGACAGCTAACAAAATCAATGAGTCTGCTTGTAAAGCTGGGAGCTGGAATTACATCCTAGACCATTAAAAACGCTACCAGCATTAGCCAGTCTTGAGCAATTGCAAGTAGGATAACTTTGGCATTTAAATCAAGTGATGATGATACAATAAACTTGTATTCGAGGAATGTGCGCTGAAATATTTGTTCACTCCTAATCCAACAAGGGTGTGTAAAAAACGTGAACAATGGGCCCAAAAATCAAAGGTCTGGGCAATACATCAAGATCCAAGATTAATGAACCAAGATTTTCAACAAAGAATCAATCCGAGAATCAATAAACCATGTCTAACCATTTCTAGACAATGCACATACCAAAGCTGAAGCAAAATACAAAATCAGCTTACTAAAAAAATCAAGCAAGTTTGTGGACTTCACAAGGCCACACATACTGTGTCAAGCAAGAATAAGCAATTAATGCCAGGAGAATCATGTATATACACAAGGTAAGTTCGGTTGGGCATGAGAAAAGGTATAGTTGTGATGAAAAACTACAATTATGGCAAAATCATGTAAACTTGTAGAGAAATGTTGTACCAAATCTAGCCTTTTCCATCACTGAATTTTAGGTTGGGGAGAAGAACCTTAACCACGAGTGCAAATTACCCATCTTTCTGTTTTTTCATCGCAAATGGAAAAACATGTGATCAACTGAACCAGAATGAAATATGAATACAGTAGTTGACAATTTATTTATATATTAACGCAGAGAATGTGAATTGAAACACCATTAGAAAGGAATCTATCAATTATGAGTCTCCGCATGCATACTAACAAAATTACAACTCCAACTTACCACAATAACAATATCTTAATTGTAAGAGATATCAAGCAATATTTTGTTCATTACAAATGCTGTAAGCTTAACAGAATTCTTCTTTTTAGCTGGAAATGCGAAAAAAAGTACCTACATAGTCTTTTTATGAAATAAACCATCATTTTGAGCTTAGTTATTAATGCGGGCTTCCTGGCCATGGATCCAGATCCGGATGTCTGTGGAAGCAGATCCGGAGGCAGGTGCCCTGTAGGTGCCTGCCGGATGCACATCCCAGGCACCTGGATGGGCGAGGATGCCTCCCAGAGGCATCCACGCACATCCAGATGACTGGGATGGCTTCCAGCAAGCACCCACAGGGCATCCAGGCGCATCCGGGTGCCTCCGCGGGCCCAGGCCCAGAAAAACAAATTTTTAATGACTTTTTCCTACTTGATTTTTATTTTAACATTTGTAAATAAGAAATTTTTATTCTATTTTTTTTCAAATCCATATGATTCTGATTCGGATTGATGAACATTGAATCATGAACTATATTTTGATTTTGTAATTGTGTGATTTTCCGATTTGCATTGGAATCGTGAACAAAGACGTATATGATATGGTTTATAATCTTATTGAATATTCAGTTATTAGTTATAACTTATTTGAATTTCAATTTGAATATGTATTGGTGAAGTATCATACTATCAAATGTTTTAATTTTGTATATTTCTTTCGTTTCTTTGCATATATATATATATATATATATATACAAATGCATCCGCATCCCCCAAAAACAAATTTCGCGCAGCTGCGCACCCAATTCTTGCATCCACATCCGCATCCGTACCCGAATCGGTAACTTAGATTTTCAGAGACATAATAACACACTCCAGATTAGACTTTCAAAAGATTGGCGATCATATTAAAAAATTAATGCTAGAGCTAAATAATATACAACTCATATAGAACAGCAAACAAAGACAGTTTCCAGAAAAAGAGTACTAATAGAAAACAGGCATAATGATATAAAAGAGATGCCAGCACTGCTAGCGTATGATTTACAAATCGATGGGACAAAACAATAGGCGCTTAGCAATACAGACATAAGCAAATCTTAGTGTACAACTAGATAGCAGTTCCGTACATTTATCTATTACATACAATCTCCCACAAGGAAGGTTTCATAGAGATTTCTGGTGAAAACACCTACAAGAACACGTACTGGATTTTTCAAAACAAGCCCAGTAGTCCATATCTAGGCAATAAGTCAGCACAAGCAGAAGATAGACAACAATGTATGAAACTATGAATTATATTTTATGAAGTCATCATAAAAATACTTCTGTGCACCTGAAACAGATGAATCTTGGACAAGACTGATCACAGATACTTTAGTCAGAAATTTGAAACTTAACTAGCACACTTAAATCCATAGCCTTCCATCCTAAAATTGGTGCTCCACACCAGATACACAATGAAGCCACGCAAAAGACTGCGTGCAGAACCTTTGCTGGTAAATGAATGAACTGAAGTTGTTAACAAGATCATATCCACTCTGGGATCTTCATGAAGTATGTGCATTCAGCATCTCACGGTACACCATGTCAATAAAGTGTTCATTCTGCAAATCAAACCAATAATTTAAACCACTGGTGAAAGGGTGTTATGCAGCAATTTAGACATAACAACTATTACATTGAATATAAATTGCCAGGTTTTAAAAAATAAAAATATAATGAACATTGTTTGGAGAGAATGAAATTTATTTCCTACATCACATTGACCTACAGTGTCAACAGAACAACAGCAAAAGATGACATCTCTATTAAACATATAGCCGAAGACTAGGAGAAATCTCCAGCCTGAAAATTGGAGAAATCTACTACCTGATGCACACCTCCTCAAGGTATTAAGCCCCTTGGGGCTAGCGCCAGGGTCATTTCCCTTGCAGGATCCCACTCTGACCAGTCAAATCAGCCCAACCAACCCAGGAAACCAACATGTTGCTTGCATAAATTTAACATATTGACCATAGATAATGTGCTTTCAATGGTAAAAAAAAGACTAATACGTGAAAACAGAGAAGCAAAAATCTCCAAAAAATCTGAGTCATACCCAATTTTTTGTGAGTCTTTCTTGTGGACAATGTTTTCCAACAAAAAATCCCGTCTTTCAAAAAAAACAATGACTACAATTTTTGATAATTTTTTGCATTTAAATCACATTTAAATTGCATCTGAGATTCTGAAACCTTAATCAATCTCCTGCCAACTTGTGAAAACCTCGAAACCTGTGAAATAGTTAAACATTTTATGAATAGCGCAGTTATACGGTATTTTAGGCCACAACTATAAACAGGAGCTTGTCGGGACATGCATCAAAGGCACAACTAGTTGAAAATTTGCAGGGAGTCAGGAAGCGGTGTATTTGAGTCAAAGGTAGGCCTTTTTTTACTATTTATTGCAAATACATTCTACAACTTCACACCATGTAAATAGTATTTACACAAAATTCAATCAGCGCATACAAATAGTTGAATAACTTGTTAAATAAAATTTTCAATGTGCACATCACAAGGATATTTCAATTTAAAATAACAAGATAAAAAACATAAAATATATTTTTATTTTGGTTGAGCTTCCATCCAAAGAAAGTGTTTTAATGTTATGAGAAATGAATGGTCATATTCTGAAGTTATATCTTCGCTCATTGTTCATACTTCATAATTTGTGTCTACTTCACCATGGTTTATTTTATCTATGCCCAACCGAATTTCTGTCAATACGTTGTCAAACATTGCTTACTTTTGTGTCTTCTTGTGTTAAATGTTAAATAAAATTTTCAATGTGCACATCACAAGGATCTTTCTATCTAAATTAACATGATAATCTTACTATTATGATTATTAGGACAGGTGAATAGTCTATATTCCGAGGTTATATTTTAGCTCATTGTGTCTATTCATATTTTTCATCTCCTTAATCATGGTTTAATTTTGTGTCTACTTATCTTGATTTTCTGCACAACCAAATTGCTATTGTGAAATTTGGCTGGTTATTTGGTTCAAAACACATTTGATGGTCTAGGTTATTCTATAGTGCTAGACTTATTAATTAGTTCTCTAGAAAGAAATAATCTATATTCTTAGCTCAATGGCTTTAATATAGCACTAATTTAGGCTCTCTATCATATCATTTATTTGCTTGACGCATATGACAATGTGTAATCTCCCCTTTTGGAAATAGGATTTAATAATAAACAATAATAATTAACTTAAAATATTAAAGAGTAAAAAATAAAATTTAAATTACAAATATAACAGAAAATAAATTAAACATAACCATAAGTAAAATTTAGTTAAGTTTAATGAATGGTCAAAAGGCATGAGATGAAAAGTTGTGACTCCCTCAAAACATGAGATATAAAAGGGAGAAGAGAACTTAATTTGAAAGGGAGTAGAAGGAAGAGAAAAGACGTGTGAATCAAGACGGAATTAATAGAGAAGAAAATAAGGAAGTGACTCCTTCAAAAGGCAAAAGTTTGAAGGGTTGTGACTCTTTCAAAGGGTTGTGATTATGAAAGGTTGGACTCTCCCAAAGGGTATTCCCCCAAATTGATCTCCCTTGGATTCTCCGCAAATGAAACCTTCTCCCTTTTATATTATATCTTCTAGTGCGAGGAAGAAGTCGCAACGCTTCATCATGTCTGCCCTTTGCAAGAGTCGTGACCTTTCACAATTAGCACCCTTAGAAAGAGTCACAACCCTTCATCATTGCTGTCCTTTAAGAGAGTCACAACCTTTTGAGAGATTCACAACCCTTCATCACTCATCACCCTATGAATTCTCATTTATTCAAACATCATTTACTAATATATAAAATCATCAAATGAGAGGAAAGCATTCAATCATCCATTGAACATCAATTGGGAATCAAGCAAACAAACCAACAATCAATTCTTCCATCAATTCAATCAGTCTATAATATATATTAATCATTCAAACACCAAACCAACGAGATAGGACTTACAGCGATCTTACTCAGGCATATAGAATCTGAATAGTATATCTATAAATTGGTATGAACTATCAGTTCCTACAATAGGCAGCATAGTGGGTCCTATTTATAATTCTTTTCTTATGATTAAAGCATATGAATATGGTATTATTATGTGAGCTTTTATGTGAAGAATACATGCAATAATATGTAACTCTTTATATATTTGCTGTAATCAATCATGGCAGGGATAATAGGCGAATACAAGGAGGAAGAAACTATTTTTAAAGTCCTCTACTAAGCATTCCACCACAAGGTGGTGACAGATAATCCCATTGGGCCAAGGGGACACAAGGATGCCCCACCCTTGGGCTTAGAAAGGAAGGACACTCCAAACACCCTATTGGAGTTCCTCAAACCCTTACCTTGGTTGATCATTATGTTAAGGAAGAACTCTAATCATAAGGAGGAAGAGGATGGAAATGGAAGAGGGGAACAACTATGGGATTCCTCACCAAGTACACCCCTCATATGGATGGCAAAGGGCCACATGAGGCCAAGAGGGGTGACATCTGCTATGGGGCCTAAGGTAGAGAATTGTTTAAGGCACCCTAATATGCCCCTTATCCTAGCTCTCCTATGGTTGAATTCCATCAATAAATTAAATATATTTCTATGGTTAAACTAATGTACCTACCCCTAGAAGGAAAGATCTATGCTTTTAATGTCTCTAATAAGGAAGATCTATTTTGTGGATTATGTCTCAACCAGGTACATGAATGTTACTAATTCTATTCTATTTCCTCTTCTATTTGGAATTTGTGATATAGGGCAAAAACTAGGGCATTTGCAAAAGAGGACATTACATAATGTTATAATTTCATTTTTTTAACATAGTCTCATTACTAGAAATGAAGAGGTAATGTTATGCATATGTCATTTTTCTCTTCATAACATTTTATCGTTCTCTCATGTTGTAGTACAAAAACCTTTGGCTGCATAAAAACATCAGCCTGATGTTTACAAGCAGCCCAGTATTTTATCAAGATGTCCAAACTTTGTGACATCAAAATCTCAGTCATCATGATTTTGTATGATTAATCTAACATTATGCATATTTATCCTACACATGTTTTGTGTCTATATTTTACTTCTACTTTATTTGAGTCAGTACTTGATTTAAATTTTAAGGTTTGGTTTAATAGCAAGGTTTTTCACTTTCATTTTGACTCTAACTGTTATGAGATGTGGTTGCTCTTTTATCCATTCATTACATTTTTATTTGGATGATATATTCTATGAAGTTCCCTACTTGAAAATTTTGTAGTGATAAAATGTTTTTTTTTTTTATCCTATTGGGATGCAAACGTGTTTATTGTAATTATTTTGAGGTTTTACTAGTTTTCAAAGTTTTCAGTGTGTGTTATGATGATTCAAAGGCTAAACCACCTATTTTATTTGCTCTCTATATCTATATGCTATGAAAATGCATTCAAATTTCAAAAACAAGTAGTTTTCGACTTTTGTCTCTTTTTTAAAAGAAAATAATATCAATATTGCTTTTGATTCAAAATCAACTTCCTGCAAACAAGTTGAAAAATTTGATAAGTTAAGAAGCAATGAAAATTGAATATGATGCCCCGGTCAAGTATAGAACTTCGAATTTGATTGATGATCCACTTGATCATAAGCTCAATAGTTGCAACTGGATTTTTCAAAACAAATAAAATGTAGACAACTTGCTTGACCAACACAAAGAAATGAGTGTCACAAACAGATATGCTCAAGGAAAGGATAGATAATGAGAACTTGACACCACCAACAAAATGGATAACAATTTGGATTTTTGTTGGCTTTGATAACACAAAAGAGATGGCATGAAATGGTAATTTCAAAGAAATGGCTTATATGTGTTAAGCCCCAGTTTTAAACTTGAAAATTTTTAAATTTTTTGCATCAAAATCATTGCATTGAGCTACTTCTAGCTGAAAAGGTCCCTAAGAACCCTCATATGTCGAATCTCGTCATTTTAAAGCATATTAATCTACAGTACAGGTCAAAAACCACCAGGAGAATTAATGTCTACAGGTTGTAAAGTTGTAATACTCTCAAAATGTGTGTGAATCTTCACTATAGACAGCTCCATATGATTTTATAATTCTTCACTGAGGACAGATAAGGCAATCAAGAATAATGATGTAAAGTTTAACAGAAACAATTTTCAATTTTCAAACTCATCACTTGGGGTTGATCTAAATGCAAGATATGCATTAGGAGCACTCTTTTCAATATTGATATCCTTGTATAAACCATAAAAAAGATTAAGCAAGAGAATCCAGAGTTGGTGATCTCCTTTGAGTTGGTGATGAAAGTTGTGAAAATGTAAATGAAAGCCCATCAAAAGGAGGAGAGTTTTCTTGGTAACTTAACTCCAAATGATGCAAGGAGAAGTGGATGTTGTTGAGCTTTTTAAACACTTATCAGCTTGATTTCTTTTTTACTCTTATTGGCAACTTCATCTCTAATGATGAGTTGCCCACCTCATATAGCATGCCGACAAAAGAAGTTTCATATTTACTTTAAAATGTCAATGTAAAAAGAAAGAATAGTGATATGGAGATCATCAAAAATAATCTAAGTTAGGTTCGGGTTCGGGGACGGGGACGGGGATGGGTGCAGGTACAAGAACCCGGTACGTGATAAATTTTTTTAGGGGTGAGTACGTATGGGTACATGTGTGTGTGTGTGTGTCTGTGTGTGTACATTATATATACAAAAAAATAAGAGAAATATACAAAATTGTAAAACTAAATCATTTCATAGTATGATACTTGATCATTGAGCAATGCCAAATGCCAAAGATAAATATTAAATGCCAATTGATAGTTGAAAATATTTGAATAAGCCATATCAAGTACCCACAGATGTACCAATACCGGGTGCATACCCGAACCCGGTTCGGGGCTTGTGGGTACAAACCCAGTAACTAAGAAAATAATACTTAAAGTTTCAAACTCATAATCTCATGCCCACAAGAAAAAGAAGAGTTGCCAATAATTTTGATACCAATTAAAGCATGATGATCATTTATTTTGATGGCTTGTCCAAGTGACTTAAACTACCAAAGAATTCATGGAAGAATAGTGATTGGATATACATTTTAGAACCAATTTGTGTGTGTCAGATACTTTGGATAGTTGTTAAAGTGTTTTAGATAACTCTAATACATTGAATGTGGAGAAGTTAAGAAGCCCATCACTAAGTTGGTGTTCTTGGTAAAGAAGTTGATCATACTAAAGGAGAAAGTTATTGTAACTCACTCATCAAAATTTCCAAGAAGTTGGGAAAAGGGCTGATTACAAGCAAGTTGGTGATTAAATCCAAAGGCAAAAGAAAAGACAAGTGATGGTATTGAGCACTTCATCAATGTATCCAACTTCTTCAAGAGCCCTTATGGACTTCTACATTCATCGACACCAATGAAAAACATTTTCATACAAGTTGGCAACTTGGCCGCTCACCTCAAATACCAATATAAAATGGTTGTGAGTTCATTTATATATCAAAACAACTTACTCGCTACTTCAGTGAGTTTGCACACTAATTAAAAACACCAATGCATTATATTTAAGTAGGCTTCTTCGAGGTTCATTTTGAAATTTAATATGCCATACTTGTGGCAAGTTGGATTTGTTTGCAAAGAGGCCGAAAACTACAAATACTAGTGAGCTTGTTTTCTATGTTAAAAGAGTGGTATGTTTCACCAGGCATCCGTTAAAGCTGACTAAGACGTCGATGCCAAGTAGATGAGATCAAAGTGAAGGGAAAGATGAAACAGTTATAGCAACCATCTAAGTTGCCAAAAGTTATTAAAGAAGTTGACAAGTCAAAGGAGGCAGTTATTGTCAACCAAAAGTGGGTAGTTATTATAACTATCATGTTCTCTTCCAATAGATCCGCTTCTTTGTAGCAGTATATGTGCGACGTGGATGTGGTAGAAAGTCGTTTGAAACTCTCAAGCAACTATAATGTATAGAAGTGAGACCGGAATCCACAAATGTCAAAGTTAGTAATGCACATGTGGAATCATAGACAAAGTCTTTAACTGCACCACAGACTGCCTCAAAGATATGTTGTCTCAAGGAATGAAAGATAATGATTGAAAAATATATTCAAATAGATAGGTTGGAAAGCAACCATGCAAAAATGTGGAAATGTAGATAAAGCTCCAAAATTGTTTGACAATATATGTCATCGTGTGGCCTACCATGATTGCATAGTACATATAACAGGTCCTCTGAAATGATTCGAGTTACAATTGTGCTCCTAAATATGCAAAGTGTGAAATCATACACGATGATCATGAATAGTTTGTGTAGGCCACCTCAAAGGAGATGTTCTCTCAAAGAACATAATGATTGAGTAGATGTGTACAAAACCGACTTATTCAATGGCCTGCAGAGACTCTCAAGAAAATTAAATTTACAAATGAAACACCAAAGCCACTACTGTTGCCACCAACGCCTATAACCGCAAGCCTGAGATGTTAAACAGAATATCTCAAAGAGATGTCATCGTATGGTATTTGCAGGTTATAATTATAATGGATTTGCTAAAAGAAAGTTTTGCAAACTTAAAACTAGATGCAATTCGCAAATGTGAGTTGGTGTTCGATGATTTTTGCCAACATTTTACATGTCTGCGTGTGAAGTTGAGAGTTTGGAAAAGGGTATGAACATCTATTCAAAATTAGAGAAATGGAAGTAAGAGCCTATCATTGATGTCACACCAAAAAGAGGGCTTTGCACAAAGTATGTACATTCATTGAAGCGTGTACAACGGACGTGAGTTGTTTACCAGAATTTCTGAAATGAAATGATCACCAGATGTGCATGGAAATGGAATTTGCAGTGGTGAAACCCAGCCCCACTTATTTCCCCGCTTGCTCTGTGGTAATACACGAGTTTTGGAAGGGGTTATAGATATCCATCAAAGCATATTGAAGAATTTTGTCAAGTATTTCGGTAGGAATCATTACGGTAGATACACATGCATGGAAGCATAGACTTGGAACTTGGAAACTAGTTGACGAATTGTCTCAAGATGCCTTCTCATGGAATGATATGACTACAAAATATGCCAGCCAAATGAATTGTTCAAGAAAATGACACCTCGTTCAACCCTACGGTCGTAGGATTGCACCACACAGATTTGGTTGAAAAGGAGTGGCAATTTCCTATGAAACACATCTGTGAAAGATGATGTACAAGTTGTAACATAAACTGGTTCATTCAAGAGTGATGAAATATCAAATGTTTGTGTAAATGAAGAGGTCAATTTTGACAATGCGTAGTGCCAAGGAATTCTTTAGAAAGTAATACGAGTCAATCTTATGAATATGCAAATCTATTCACTGTCCCTATTCCATATTATGACCAAGGGATTTTAATAGGATGTGGCATCTACAATTCTACTTGACATGCATGGAAAATTCTTGGAAATGTCTTATACTATTGTTGCTAATGACAATAAATGTGGTATCACATTTCATTAAAGGAAGATTAAGGATATAAAATCTCAAGTTTGAGAAGGGATGAAGGAAGATATAAATTCCCTTAGGGCCCGTTTGGTGCATGGAATATGAGCTCTAATTCCGGAATTAGATTTCCAAATAATGCAATTCCATGTTTGTGTCCTTCCAAAAAATTAGAATTGGAATTTCGAAATTCCAATTTTGCCCACAAAATGGGCATTTCTCTTCCACTTGAAAAGGTGGAATTAGAAATTCCACTTTTCAAATGCCAATTTTTAAAAATTCATTGGGTCCGCGTGCAAAGGATAATTATTTTTGAAGTCCGCTAGGGCATTTTGACCGTTTGCAGTTTTATTTTCACTGTTCGCAACCGATAGAGGGGAAACGACATCAATTGGAACGAATCCAAAGCCATTTCAAAAATCCATTTTTGTGCTCATCCTGCAATCATGGAAGTCGTAAGACCCCATTTCCCTTTCGTTTCATGCCCAGTCAATGCTTCCAAATTTTGCTTACATGTCTTCCAAGGTTATCGCAAGAACATTGCACTACAGGCCCATTTTGGCACAAGCTAAGAGCACACAGGTGAAGGATTTGGTTTTATGCCTATTGTTTGTGTTTGCTTGAAAGTTTCTAAAGCCTTTCAACGAATCCATTTTGTATTTCCTGCAACCATTGCAAGTCCATTGTTTTGACAGAGATTTTATGTATAAATATTTTGGGATAGAGATCTTCTAGTATATACAAAAGCTTCACCTAAACGCAGAAAATACATATTCTTAGTCACCTTCCCGGTGAACCAAACAGGTCATCCCATATTTTGGAAATCATTTTCAGAATTTGTATCTTCCAGAATTGCAGCATCTTCCAGAATTGACTATATCTGGCATTTGGCATTCCAGCATCAGGCCCATTTGGTTGCGGGAATTAGCCTGGAATTGGCATTTGTGATTTCCGATTTCGTCGAATCCTCAGTTTGGGAGTGCAATATGAAAATAGAATAGGAAGATGTAAATGCTCATTTTGCCCAAAATGAGCATTTACATCTTCCACTTGAAAAGGTGGAATTGGAATTTGAAATTGGAATTGGAATTGGGGGTAAAGCAAATTTTTAAATTTTTCATGTCTACCACTTAATTTTTTAATTTTTTATTTGTGCAGAGGGATTTAATTTATTTTTTATTTGTTTGGGTGGTTTGTAACTTTGTTATGTATTCAAATTTTTTTGAAAAAAAATTTGAATTTTTTGTCGAATTTTTTTTTTAAAAAAATTGATTTTTTATTTTTTTGAATTTTGGTTGCGATCAATGATTGTAACTCGGTTGCAATGACACGAAGCACATTCAGGTTAGGTTTGTTGACGTACATGAATAAAGCAAAAATTCATTTAAACTTCGCTTTTCTACCGATGACCTTACCTTGCTATTTGACATGAATTAAATTCCTTTAAACTTCGCTTCGATTTTCTATATAAAATTAAATAAATTAACAAATTAATAAAAATGAATTATTAAATTCAAAAACATTAAAACAATTCAAAAAAAAAATTTTTAAAAATCATACTCAAATTCCAATTCCAGTTTCAAAAAGTGGATCCAAATAGAGGAAATACATCTTCTCGCTCATATTCCAAGTCAACCAAACGGTCCAAAGATAATCCGGAAATGAAAAACCGGATTATCAAATCCATTGGACCATTTCTAGCATTTGATCAAATCCAGCATTTCCTAGTTCCCGCAACCAAACGAGCACTTAAAGAGATCAAAGTCAATCCAGCAGCAACCAATATCATTCATTTTCTCAGAGGACCTGTCACTAAGGATACATGTTACAAAAGGTGGATATTTCATTGAAGAAAAAGGGGCGACTTTCAAGTTGGAATTGGAGTGGATTTCATTCAAGACTAAGTTCTTCACGATTGTAAGAAGACATGTTGTCACTTCGACAAGGCCAATATTAGGATGTTACGAGTTTCATATTATCCTTTTGTAGAAGTGACTCATGTAAAATTTAGGGTTAATAATTGTAAAAGTTAGGCCAATCCTAACTTATATGTAAATGGGTAGTTATCCTAAGTAGTTAACTTGGGTAGTTATCCTAAGTAGTTACCCTGAGTAGTTATTCTAAGTGATTGTCTTAAGTAACTACTAGGTAGTTATCCTAAGTGGTTATCTTGGGTAGTTGTCCCAAGTAGTTACCTAAAGTAACCACCTTGGGTAGTTATCCCAAGTAGTTACAAAAAGGGATTAAGTGGTTACAAGTTGGTTATCAAAGAGAGTCTATAAATACAAGGCTTATGTAATGTAAAGGGGACTTTTTGCAGAGGGGATACTATGGAGAAATTTCCAAACAGATTTTTGGGTTTACACTATATGTACAAAAGTGTTTTTGAATTTGTATATTTTCAAAGAGCTAATGAAGAATGCAATTAGTCCTATGACTCAAATGTATTCATGAGTTGTTATTACTATTTTTTCATATGTCAAGGTAGTAATCTCTTTATGTAATGGTGAAATCCAATTTCTTTTCCAATCTATGTAATTGATTGGATGAAATGCATTCATTTCTTGGTATCTTTGTTTGAATGTGTTGCATATCTTTCCGTATGTCAAGGTTTTGCTGTCCTTATTTTATCATCATTACATTCTGTGCTTAAACTCCTTTGAAAGCTTTCTACATTGTGAAATCCTACTTGGTATTCGTATGTCTATCATTGGGGTTTCTTTTGTTCATCTTGTTTCAGTTTTATGTTTTCTCCTTTATGTACTTTCAGGTTACAAGTACACAAAAATCTTAAATACCCCCATCACACGAGGGAGCTGCCCCTCTCAAATGCAGAGGAAGATTGTGATTTGATCGTGATCGGATTTCAACCTCTCCAACTAGTGGCGCGGTTGTCACCGCTCATCAGGCAAACATGGTCCATTTTAGAGAAAATCCGCAGTGACAAATCTGTTCACCAACAATATGACACAATTAAATGTCACAAACAACGAATGTGCAACTTGGTAAAACTGTTTTATGGTTTGGAACAAACCACAAGAGCTTGGTATGAAAAACCTTACCAAGCACCACTTGGGCATGAACTTTAAGCATTTTGAATTTGAAGATGCAACTCTTTTGTCAAGATAATCGGCAAAATAGTTGTATACCTAGTTGTAGATGTGGATGATCTGCTCATAACAAAAAATAATTAAAAGTATATTGCAAAAGTCAAGCAAAACTGATGAAAGGTTTTGACATGACAAATTTGGGGTGATCTTCATTATTGTTTGGATATTGAAGTGATTCCAAAATTCAAATATATTTTATCACACAACAAAAGTATATCGGTGGAATTGTATGTAAATTTGGAAAGACAAACTATAAATCATTTAGAACAAAATATGAAGTTGAAATCAAATGATAAAGCAAATTTGAAAATCCAACTAAGCATAAACAACTCATTGGAAGTCTAATCAATGTAACCACAACTAGACTAGACATTTTTTTTAATGTTGCCAATCTCTCTAGATTCATACAACGTAGAGAAAGTCACTGAGTAACAACTAAATGAGACATTCTCTTGTTGTTGGTGTTTTCTAGATTCATCCAACAATACAACATAGAGAAAGTCACTGAGTAACAACTAACTGAGACGTTCTTTTGTTGTTGGTGTTCTGTAGATTCATCCAACAATCTATAAAAATTCATTGGTAGCAGTAAAGAGAGTTCTTTGGAACTCATAATTTTGGACTGAAATACTCTAAGGCGTCAGATTTCAAACTAATCACATATTCAATGTCAGACCATGCAAGCGATCTTCCAAATGGGAAATCCACTTCAAGTTTCCTGACAAATTTAGGATAAGCAGCAATCATAACTGGGAATCAAAGAGGCAGTCCATGCCAACTCTTTCTTCAACAAATGCAGAATATATGGCAGATTCAAAGGCAACCGAGAGGAATTGTATGGCTCAAAAAGATTTGGGATTTATAGCAAAAACAGGTTTCATCAACACTACTCATGATCAATGACATTTTTGTAATCAAAATGGCAAGAAAACTAGTATTTCATGACCAAACCAAGCACATCAATACCAAATTCCATTTGATTTGGTCTTATGTGGAGTTGGCAGTGTCAAATCAATTTATTGTCCAACTGCAAAGAATTCAGCCAATATCTTGACAAAAGCACTTGGAGGAGACAAATTTGAAAAATTCAAGCACATGTTTGTTCTTTCTATAACACCTGCGGATTAAATGAGGGGAAGTAATATTAAGTACATAATCCCAGTGTATAGTATATAAGTCTAATAATACTGTTTTATATTATTACAGATATTTGTTTTCCTGAAGAATTTGAACAATCATCCTAAAGACAAACTGAATAGTCATCTTGGAGACAAACTAAATGGTCATACATTGTAAATCAATATGTACTCTGCATCTCATTTTGGGAATAGAATATCACATTTGCATCTCGTTTTTGCACTCCATTTCCTGGATTGACAAATAAGAGATTTTAATAATTATGTTTCACATTTGCTATGCTTATTTTATGGATATGGGTACCTCTAGAATGTTTAATTGTTGTTAGTTTTTAAAAGGGCCTATAATATTTGTATAGTTTTCTTTTCTTTTTTTTAATATATGTCTAAAAGACTTTGCACAAAACTACCAAAAATTTTCCCACTTTCTCCAATCACATCCTCATCCCACCATTTACTACACTTCATTCTACAAACTCCAAGGAACAGAATAGTAGCTAATTTAGCCATAAAAGGACTACAAACATTGTTGCTACATGGTTTAATCCACATCATTACCGTACATCCGCAAAGCATAAAACTTATATCAGGAAAAGATTAAAAAGACAATTGGTTAGAACAGATTTAAGACACTCTGATAAGATCCAATTGGTCACACCAGTTAAAAGACATGATATTATGAGCTTGGTCATTTTCTTAGATTTTAATCAGCCAAACTGGAAGCAATTGATTGCCTAATCCAATATTTTCCAGAGATTCTTTCCTTTTGCAGAAAATTAGAGCTCATCATCATATAAGGTAGAGAGTTGACATCAATATCCAATCTTCATCATCAAGTTCTTCTAATGTACAGTTCTCTTAAATAACTCATTCAATGTGAAGCTCAACATATTTCCTCTGAACCTTATTCTTTCAGCATGCTCTTACAGAGAATAAATATTACTTTACAAGATTATCTATGGACTTGAACTAGAAAATACAAACCAGCATAAAATATATTGAAGAAAGGTATACCTTTACTAATCGAACCAGTGCATCACGGACTCCATCTCTTGTAATAACTGGGCCTTGATGCAATGTTGAAGCTGAAGCCAGAGATTGGGAAGGAGCAGGAGGAGGAAAGGGTTGCAGTAGTGGTGCACCAAGTGAAGGCTGAAGGGATGCAAGAGGATTAATAGGTGGAGCCATTGGTGCAGAAGGAAGTGATAATGGCATCGATGTAGATAAAAGTGGTGGTGGTACAAAGAATGAAGGTTTAACAAGAGTAGCATGACTACCACTGCTCACTTCTGATATGTCTAATGGACGAGCAGCCATGGGTACTGTAGCAGGCAATGGAGGAGATGGTGCTGGCATTGGAGGTAGACTAGGAGAAGCAACTGATGATGAGCCAGCTGGTAGAGAATGCACCATGGTTGAAGGCCTCATAGATGATGAGGATGGCAGTTCTTGACGATTGTTTAAATGCAATGACGCCTGCAAATTTTACAATATATCAAATATACAATATTACCCTCTAAAATAAGAATAAAAATTACACACAATATCATAAGACATAAATCACAATAACAGAGGAAGTTAAGATAATTAACTTTTCTTTCCAGATTATGACAGTTAGAAAATATAAGAGATCAAAAAGGACACAGCCAACTTAAGACAAATCTTAGCTTATATTTCTCATAGCCTATGTTACGGATTCGGCACTTTTATGACCAGACCAGGCTCTGGTTCGAAACGGGTCCCGGTACCGTGTCGGCACAGTTCAGGGTTCACCGCCAACTGTCTTGACTCTGCTGCACTGTATTCGACAGTCTCCTGTGCCTGCCCTTTCTGTGTTCGTGATGATTGCCCTTTCTGTGTTCACTTCTCCCACACTAGGCAAATGGATGTATTGCCCATTCCAGTAGTTATTAATGTATGTTCAGAACTTAGGAACATTAATTAAATCAAATTAATGTAACATTATGATTTATCAAATTATCACTGTCGTTTATTAATGTAGCATATATTATAATATTAATCATAGTTTAAAGACTCGGACTCGCCACGGACTCGGCAAACCAAAAAATTGGACTCGGACTCGGACTTGCAATAGGACTCAGCAAACACTCCGCAAAAGGAAAAAACCGTAGTTTTACATAAAAACAAAAAGAAATTAATGCATTTAAAGAACATAGGAGCCATAATTGATACATTACACATGTCATATGAATCTCAAACACTCAATATATGAAATATCATCATAGTTGCAAACTTTAAAACGTATAACAGCAGCATAAGTTTATAAATGTTTACAAAATTAGATATAATGATATGTCCAAATGTGAAAAACAGCAAACTAAAGACTACATCCTCCTCTTTCCTCTCCTAATATAACTCAATTTTTCACGCCTTGAACTAGCAGGCATTGAGGTATCTAAAGGAGGAGTTGACTCTTCTTCTTCAACCTCTCCACACCCTAAAACCCTATTATGACGAAGAGCAAAAGCAAATGAGGGAAAAAATGAAAAAAAAAACAATTTATTACTTGGTTGTGCGTGTTGACAAGGCGACGAGAGTCCATGTCAATAACTCGCAAGTCCATGTCAAGTGACTCGAGTCCATGGCGAGCTGACTCAGCTCGCAATTGGACTCACAAGTTTGAGGCGAGTCATGCGATTTTTTGAACTATGATATTAATAATAAATAAAGCTAAAGTTTGCTGAAGGTCCATCTATAATATGCATAAAATTTATTAATATTATTTTATTTTTATTTTTTAATAATTTAATATCATTTTATTTTTAATAATGTTAATTTAATAAGTGTAAAATATATATATCAATTTTATATTAAATATTATATTATTTAATTTTAATAAATAATACATTTGATTATTATTAAATAATTTAATTTCAAATCTATTGGGGGGCTCTATATAAATATAAATTTTTAACATCATGTTGTACTAACGAACCCAAACCTACTTGGCTTATCACTATCATCAGAAAATTTATCCCATGAATCAACCAAATAATGAACAATGTCAGTATTTGGCTTATTACCTAGAAAAAATAAAACTTCTACTTGGCTTATTACCTATGTTACATAGGGACGCGTCCCCTATTTTTGGCCCTCTAGGAAACATTCCAGAAACACCTCCCCTGTCCCGTTCCCCATCCCCAAGACACCATGGAACATTTTAAAAACCAACACAAGTCAATGTTTTTCTTAAGACAGCAAAGTTACAAATCCGTGTGGGCTTTGACATTAACTAATGGTTCTACATTGGCACTAAGTTGAATCTTTGTTTCTTGCATGCATCAAAGTGTTGGAGTTGTGGCTTATTTTGTGTCTCAGACAAGACATTTTCACCATTAATGTTGTCATTAAAAGTTATATAAAACATATAATATATTAATATATTTTGAAAAATTCACACACACACACATGTATATGTATGAACCAATAACCAAATAATGAACTATGTCAGTATTTTAAAATACTATTTTAAATATAAATACTAGACCATGAAAAATGTACAATGCCAGATGGAGGCCCATTGTTGCCCAATAATAGGAAAGAATATGCAAACCCCAATATTTTACACTAGATATTCACTATTGTTCTCAAACCAGGACCCAAAAGCCTAGAAAAAATAACAATTCTACTTACACAAAAATTAGAACTAGGACTACTACTGATTCCCACTCCTAACATTGTAATTCTTCTCATTGATAATTATATCCGCTATATTAAAATTTAGCAAAGTTGAGATTGTATCCATTCTTCTCTGAAAATATATAAAAACAGTCATATTTTATGAACCAATATACTATCTTCAAGAGGGTAAAGGGCTTCATGCATAACAAGACAATTTGAGTTGTTGAGTCTTCCACCCCCTACTAGAGCCAGCCTCAAATTCATTTCCATCTCAGCCATTCCATCCACTAGAGACACCTTGTGAAGGGGTGATTGGGGACACATGCTCAAGCTCCTAACCACCTCCACTACCAAAGACCACACTAGAATCCCAGTAAAAAAGCCTGGTGTTTGTAGAGGTCATTGATGCATACCATTGTTCATTTCTTGGATAAGCTTGGGGTTGTTCTTAAAATTGTTAACTTCCCCTGTTCTTGAAAAAATGTGAGGTGGAGTAACTGCTTCCAATGTGGGTAGGAGTGAAGGGCAGTGTAATTGGCCTAAGGTGTGAAATCAAAGAAAATTGGACAAATTAGATAGCTCCTCAAGAGAATTAACACGTTGATGTGATTTCTTAGGGAAGGTGGGGATCTTGGACGGAAAATCTCCCAAAGCAAATAACCCTAAACAGACCACCAAAGGATGAATTTGCATCTTAGTGGATCTGTGCTACTAACTTTGATGACCATTCACCTGGAACCTTTAGGTTTGCTACCAAGAACAATAGGTTTTCCCCATTATGAATTTTTTTATAAGGGCCCTACTCTTTCCCACTAGCAAGAGCATATCTTAATGAGTTTTGCCCAAGAAAATTAATGTGGGGCCACCCGTTGACCTAATCCTTAGATTTACTTTTTATAACCCTTGGGAATAATTGTTGTAGTATATGGGCATTTACAAAAAAATGATTTATTTGTAGCTATGCATCCTTATCCTTGAGCTTCATTTAAGACATGTAGAAGTCATGTCACTCTACAAATGGAATTGATTACTAGTCTAGGCCACGAATCAATCAATAGGACCACAAAATCTATACTGACAATGGATGTCACTTGAAATGGTATCTTCAAAATTTTGTTTCACGATTTTATTGAAATAGAGATGATACATGATGATCCAATGTGGCTAGATCAATTTGATGACAAAAACATGTTTCTAAAGTCATTTCCTCCATGCTATACATTTCCTTGAGGGACTCTCCCAACTCTGCTAAATAATATATTAAATATGCTCATTTTTTAACTACAAGTTGGAGGCAATCTTACTACTAGCAAACAGTTGGCAAGCATGTAATCTATGCACTCATATAAAAGAGGATTGTCAACATATCCAAACTTATCAGCTTGAATGCAAGGGATATAAAAGATAAGAAGCCAGCTCCTTCACCCTCTTCCATTGCTTTGTTTGAACCTCTCACCCAACCTGATTCACCCATGTTATAATCATAAGTTGCAAAGGCATCATCTTAAATAAAATGATATAGGATTCAAATCTTATCTCTGTGGTTTCTCACACCTTTCTTTTGCATCCATCACAATCTTTTTGACCCACCCGACTTTTCCAATTTCCTTTAGTGCATTGCACATGGCATATGCACACAACAAAGGTCTTAGTATTTTATTGACTACTTTGCTGACATACACCCAATTAGTAACTACCTAGACTACATTGGAAGGACCAAGTTGCTAAAGGGCACTCACAAAATTTGAGACTGTGTCTTCATGCTTTTCGAAACAATCAACTTTGTGTCCTTCCTTACATATAACTATGACATTGATGATAAGCAATGCCAAATATTGGTCCATCATATGGCATCTATGTAGCCTCCATTTCCTCCATCAATAAGTTAACCATAGAATAATTTTTATTCTTCAAGATTGTCCTCCTCAACCAGGTCTCACAAAGAAGCACAAAATATGACCTAGCTTTGCATACCTTGATCATAGCCCCCTTGTAATAAGGAGATAAGCAACATGAGAGGGAATATTGTTGACAAAAAGAAAAATTGCTAATGGCCTCTCTAGTGTTAAAGTTTTCGAACCAGAATAATATAAATGCGGTATACAAAAAATCAGAAAAGCATACAAACAGATGACACAATTATGTACCCTGGGAAAACCCTCCTACTCAAGGGAAAAACCCAACCACACCTTAAAAAATAAATCCTTTATTGAGTTCTTCAAAAAACTACAATAAACTTCTTGCTTATGATTAAACTCTCTGATCAATCAATCAATAAGCCTTTTAAATCCCTTGGATACACAGTAATCAAAAAAGAAAATGCACGTATCTAACAGATACGAATATACAGATCAAATACAAACAATAATCAAAATATCCTTAGAGAAGAACAATCACAAAGTTTATCCTCACAGATAAATTGTAAAACTTGTGAACACAGAATTCCAGACGCAAATACCAAAATGACTTCCACACATACGGCTAGAATGTTGACCAACACCACACTAACTTTTTCTTTTCTGCCCCTTATGAATAGTGCGCTTTGAATGCAAAGAGTCTCCATTTGGTCACACGAAGAGACAGGGCGATTATAATTGAAACCGACTTCAATGCATACACGGAATAGAGAGCGAAGTATATCCATAAAGAACCAAATCAGATATACAATATGTGACACATCATCACCTCTTCAATGTCAAGTTGAGCAACTCAGCAATGAGAAAGATACAAATAAAGTATGAAAGAAATATATCTTGTAGAAATATAGTGGATAGCACGAACATGATGCTGCAGAAGAGACATGCAATAACAGCCAAAACCAATGAAAGAAACATAACATATCTGCAACTCCAAAACAGGATGGAGAAACATGTATCAATGCCGACCATATTCACACATATATCTGAGAAACTTGATGTAGATAATCGCAGGTAAGAATGATCTCTAACGCAACTACAAAACATTAACACTCCCTCTTAGCAAGTGACAAAATCGAGATCATTCATGTGTCTTGCCATTTCTTATCATGACAAGTATAAGAAGTTGCAACCAAAAAAATGTCAATAACAAAATCTCATCACAGATTTTCTCAACAAAAAAATTGTCATCTTAGCATGACATTCACCATGGCTACTCCTAGAGGGATAAAGAATAGAAAACTAAGTCATGGATTCTCTCACATGACATCCACCAATGCTACTCCCAGAGGGTGGAACAAGGACTTTCACCTCAAACTTCTCCCACAAAGAAGAATGTATTAAGAAGGGATTTTACCTCAAACTTCTCTCACAAAGAAGAACTCATTAACGGATTTCACCTCAAACTTCTCCTGTAGAGAAGAACTCATTAACAAGGGATTTCACCTCGAATTTCTCTTGCAGAGAACTCATTAACAAGGGATTGCACCTCGAACTTCTCCCTCTCAGAGAACTCATTAACAAGGGATTGCACCTCCAACTTCTCCCTCACAGAGAAGAACTCATTGACAAGGGATTGCACCTCGAACTTCTCCCTCACAGAGAATAACTCATTAAAGTACATAAATTATCATTTGAATGTTGAGACTCCCTCTCAACAAAGGCAGCATTCTCATAGCTTTAATTATCACAATACTAGGAAATTGGCTTCAATGTTTGTCCAACAAAGAGCTTTTGCAGAGACACTGCTACACAAGCTTGTTGATCCTCTTCACAAGACTTGGCATTCTATATCTGCCACTCAAGTTCCCTCTGAATCTAATTTCTGTAGCTGAATAGTCTCCCTCTAAATGTCATTTCTTCCTCTTGAAGAAACTAATTGCAATGACAATCTGTATAGATTCTCCCTCTTCAATAAGGTTGTGTGCCATCAACTCAGTCTCATGACTACAAACGAAGTCCCCGTGTTGCTCATTTCTTCAGCTTGCATTACTTTGCATGAAATTTCTCATCATCTCGTTGCTTCTCGATCCGTCCTACAACCAAGAGAGATTAATAATAATTTATAGAATCAACCTATCATGAAGAGAGATATCCAGATCAATGCTAAAAGCATACACTATTCCCAATGAAATAACATGAATTAATAACAGCTACATAAAATTCATGATCCATAGTCAAAGATATAATCATAAAATACTTATCTCTTTATTGTCTGAATTTCCTCACAATCCAGCAAAAATCTTTTGCCATCACAAAATTATAGTGCAAGTAGAGAGAAAAATCGAACACCAACACATCTGCTTCCAAGACTTCTTCAACTATGCGATCTCAAAAGAATCCCTCAATTCTTGCATTTCTTAAATTCCCAATTTTCTTATTCTGATTCAGGATCTTTACTAAACCCGCTCTGATATCATGTTAATGGTTTCGAACCAGAATAATATAAATGCAATATACAGAAAATCAAAAAATCATACGAACAAATGACACGATTATTTACCCTAGGAAAACCCTCCTACTCAAGGGAAAAACCCAGCCACACCCAAAAAATATATCCTTTATTGAGTTCTTCAAACAACTACAATAAACTTCTTGCTTATGATTGAGCTCTCTGATCAATCAATCAATAAGCCTTTTAAATCCCTTGGATACATAGTAATCAGAAAAGAAAATGCACGTATCTCACAGATACGAATATACAGATCAAATAGAAACGATAATCAAAATATCCTTAGAGAAGAACAATCATAGAGTTTATCCTCACAGAATAAACTGTAAAACTTGTGAACACAGAATTCTAAATGCAAATAACAAAATAACTTCCACACATACGGCTAGAATGTCGACCAACACCGCACTAACTTTTTCTTTTCCGCCCCTTATGAATAGTGTGCTAAGAATGCAAAGAGCTCGATATGGTCACACGAAGAGACAAGGCGGTTATAGTTGAAACCAGCAACTTCAATGCATACACGTATTAGAGAGCGGAGGACATCCATAAAGAACCACATCATATATACAATATGCGACACATCATCACCTCTTCAATGCCATGTTGAGCAATTCAGCAATGAGAAAGATAGAAATAAAGTATGAAAGAAATATATCTCACAAAAATATAGAGGACGGCACGAACATGATAATGAAGAAGAGACATGCAATAAAAGCCAGAACCAAGGAAAGAACCAGAACATCTTTGTAGCTCCAAAACAGGATTGAAAAACAAGTATCAATGTGAACCATATTCACACATATATATCTGAGAAACTCAATGCAGATAATCGCAAGTGAGAATGATCTCTCATGCAGCTACAAAACATTGACATCTAGGCTTCACATAGAACATATATATAATTGGATTTGAAGCACCACCTTTCATTTCCCTTTTGACTCCACTCCACTCATCTAAAAAGTGGGAAATGCAGGAGGCGTAGCTGCTTGTCTAGAAGCGCTTGAGGAAGTAGTAAATGGAAGAATGATGTCACCGTTGTATATATGATCTTGTCTACCTTTCCACAAGTGTCATCTTGGAATAGGAATCAACTCCTGTACCAAATATATATACATATAAGAGGTGTGCATTAATGTCATGTGTCACTGCAAACTGATGCAAACGATTTTATTGGCTCCTTTGCAAAATTTCCGAACAGCTTATAAGTTCAAACACATGGCAAAGCACTCCTATGTTCCTAACTAAAAAAATCTTTGGGTTTCGGCTACCTCACTCTTTCCCAAACATTTCCCCACTTTCTATCACCCAATTCAAAATTCTCATTGTCCCTCACGTAAGCTCATCTAAACCCTCAAAATAGATAGAAGAAAAAAAAACAATAATACTAATAAAGAAACAGCAGTCTTTTATATTTTTAGCACGTGGCAAGTTCTGAAAAACAACCAATGCTTTCAAGCTTTCACTGCATTGCAAGTGCCCAAAAAAGCAAACTAATAACACATTTCAGATTGATTTAAAAAGCCATTAATGTTTTGTAATCTATTTAGAACATTCCAACTGCAAAAAAAAACAAAAACCTTTTAGGACTTGTATGTTTTGAGTGAAAGAAAAAGTAGTGTTTATAAAAAACAAATAAACAACATTTTTTAAACACAAAAATTTTTAAAAACAACAAGTTTATAAAATAATAAAACTATTCAACTGAAAAAAGGAACAGCAATTTACTTGATCACATAACGATAAGAATTTCAATATTAAGTATAAACACTAAATTATTCAACTTATTCATTACGGTATTGTTATACATGGGGAAAACAGAAACAAAGGACAGACTTGGTTCAAATCTATATGGTACAAACATAACAAAGAAAAATGGAGTTGAAATGATAATTGATTGAAATATTCAAAGTTAAACAAAGGAGAGGATTACTCCTTAAATAAGCAATTACAAGATCTTTCCATAACAGAAACGATCAAGAACTTAAGACAGAATAGAAAGTTATTAAACCAACTAAACAACTTAAAGAGTAAAAGGTTCCATAACAGAAATGATTAAGAACTTAAGATGGAATAGAAAGTTATTAAACCAACTAAACATCTTAAAGAGTAAAAGGTTACTAATAACTAACAGACTTAAAAGAAAGTTACTTATATGACCATTATACTAAATATTGCAATATTGTTTTAATACCCTCCCTTAATGGTCATTCTACTAACTACCCTGCAGAAGACAAAATCTGCAAGTCATTTGGCCATAAATGCATAGAAAACCAATTGACTCCTCTTCAGAACGTTCTATGACATAAGCCTGCTGCTGAGACCCTCCCTAGTTGGACATCCGATCAGCCAATCGCTCTTTACAAAACTTTTGTACATCACCAAGTACAAGAACAAGCCGAGTGTTTTCCAAAGCCATCCCTCCCATTGTCTAGAGACTGAAATCAGCTTCTCAAAAAACTTTGATTTTCTTTGTTAAAAAATCAGCAAAAAACTTTGAAACCACAATTTTGCTAAAAATCGTCAAAAGAAGCTGCTACAAAACAGCACCACAATTTTCTATAAAATCATCAAACCCTAGATGTGATGCTGAAATTACACACAATTTTGTCAGAAAAACATCAAAAAGCAGCAAAAGAAAACCATGATTTTTGGGATAAAATCATGAAAAAACCTGCCACAATTTTTTGGAAAAACAAATCATGCAAAGCCCTCTAAGATTTAAAAAAAACCAGTTACCCTTGGTCACAAGAACAAAGAACCCTTGCAGATCTTAAAACACTTCATTTTTCTAGTGAGAGAATGGTAAAGAAATCTGCAAAAACACGATTTTTATTTAATAAAAATTGTCAAAAACTGAAAACCCTCGATTTTATTAAAAAAATCAAGCAAAAAATTTTCTATGAATTTCCTCACAAAATGTTCAAGAAAAACCATGCAGTTTTTTATTCTATAAAAAAATCCACCAAAAAACCCCACAATTTTTTTTTTAAAAAAGGGCAAAAAACTTCTAGACATTTTTTTGAAATCGAGGTTTCTAGGTAATTAAACCACAAATTTTATTGGAAAAAATCATACCTCTACTTTGATACCATGAAATGGCTATTAACTAAGATATTCAATGTTAAAAAAAAAAAGAAAAATTCTCTTTAAATAAGCAATTACAAGATCTTTCCACAACTGAAACGATCGAGAACTAAAGACAAAATAGAAAGTTCTTAATCTAACTAAACAACTTAAAGAACAAAAAGTTACTTAAAACAAACAGACTTAAAAGAAAGTTACTTACATGACCATTATACTAAATATTACAATATAGCTTTAATAGGAATGACCTTCAAATTTGTATGCCTTCCTTTTCCTCTCTTTATAATTTTCCTCTTTCAAACATAAATTCTAAAATGGAAATTGTAAAATAGAAAAGCATTCAAATTTAGTCCACATTTAGCATGTTTTTAGGATAAGAAGTCTTCAGGTCCTCATTAAGCTTTTACAGTTTTTGATTTCTGAATATTCTTTGTTTTTTACGAAAAACAATTAAAATTGTTTGGGACATCCTGCCATCCTCAAGCAATCAAGGGAACCTAGAGCTGCCAAGGCATCTCCATGGAATACCAACAAAGATGGGCATCCCTTAAAATGTCCCCCAAATTGAGGAGACATCCCCAAGGTCCTCCTTTTTTGTATAGAAATTTCGAACAAAGTAGGATATGTCATCCTTAACCCTAAATCCCTAAAACATTGTCACTTCTAAGACGTGTCCTTATAGGGTCCACTAGTTTTCAAGTATAAGTTTGCAACACAATTTTGTATCACAATAGAAGACATATTTTGGGTTACAAATATCCTAAGTTGCCGGTTCGGATTTGGGTTCGAGATTTGAGTTAAAAATTCGTTCAAAATTTTTTGGGGTAGAACTAAAGACAAAACAGAAAGCTATTAAACTAACTAAACAACTTAAAGAACAAAAAGTTACTTAAAACTAACAGACTTAAAAGAAAGTTACTTACATGACCATTATACTAAATATTACAATATAGATATGTTGCATGTGTACTCGTACCCATACCCTCGGGCCACATATCGCGTACTGGTATGCGTACCCAAGTATCGTGTACTTAGTGGGTACTTAGTGGAGAGCATCATAGCTAAGGACCTTGATTAAGATTTCTGATTTTTGTTTCAGTTTTTTGTTTGCGTATCAGCTTGTTGTTTATCGTGCTTAATTCAATATGTAATTAGTTTGAAACTTTGATACAATACTGATTAACAGTAGACTTTATCACTATTCAAGTCCAAAGTTTATCATTTGCAATATATCATTATTATATGATATATGATCTTCTTGTTCATGTTTAAAGTTTGCCTTCTCTATTATGCATCTAAACATTTAGCATATATTATTATTACAAACATATTGCAAATCTGAAACTAAAAACAATACATTACATCTGCAAACTTTATCACTATTCTTGTTTTGAAAACTCATTGTCATGACTCATTTTTTCAGATTTTCTATCAAATATTAAATTATATTTAAAAAAAAAGTAACGTTCCCAAGTACCCCCATCCCCTATTTTGAAAAATAGTCGTACCCATTCCCGTACCTGTACTCAAAGTATACAAGTACTCCCATCCCCGTGCAACCTTGCAATAGAGCTTTAATAGGAATGACCTTCAAATTTGCATGCCTTCCTTTTCCTCTCTTTTTAGATTTCCTCTTTCAAACATAAATTTTAAAAAGGAAATTGTAAAATAGAAAAGCATTCAATTTTAGTCCACATCTAGCATGTTTTTAGGGTAAGAAGTCTTCAAGTCCTCATTAAGCTTTTAATGCTTCTTTTGATTTTTGAATATTCTTTGTTTTTAACGAAAAACAATTAAAATTGTTACGGACATCCTGCCATCCTCGGGCAATCAAGGGAACCTAGAGCTACCAAGGCACCTCCATGGAATACCAACAAAGATGGGCATTCCTTAGAAGTTCCCCAAATTGAGGAGACATCCCCAAGGTCCTCCCTTTTTTAGAGATATTTCAGACAAAGTAGGACATGCCTCCTTAACCCTAAAACATTGTCACTTATAAGACATGTCCTTATAGGGTGCACTAGTTTTCAAGTATAAGTTTGCTACGCAATTTTGTATCATAGGAGAAGACATGTTTTGGGTTACAAATATGAAATATCTATGCTCAAAATGTTGTTGCCTAAAGGGAGAAACATGACTTCAACAAAGATATGTAGATCTGCAATTGAGGAAGGAAAAAAATCATTGGAAAGGGAGAAATAAACAGCACAAAGAAAAGATGAGTCAAGTCGGACACAGGAAGTGAAGGCAAGGTTGCAAGCCTAGACTAGGAGTTCAAGAACTTCAGATGTTAGGTGTGGGGAAACGAAACTAAGGAAGCATGAAAGTGTGAAAGATAAAAGCTAATGGCAAACATGAAAATAATCAACAGGTACTAGTACTTGTGCCAAACAATATAGTACCAAGCACCCAAGTCATGATAACCACACCGATTTGGACAGAGAGGTTTCTTCAAAGAGACCTAAGTGGTGGCAAAAACTCATTGGTGATATTCGGGATAATGAGATGATTGAGGGTAGATCATCCAAAGGCAAGAGCAAGTTGCATACAGTTAATTTTTCTCTTATGGCTAACATTCGGAGTGTTTATGAGCCCCAAGATGCAAAGGTGAAAGGCAAACTTGAATAAGAAAAGGCCATGGAAGCTGAACATCAAAGTCAAATAAGATTGGGTTCTTCCAGATTTTCCATCTAGAAAGAAATCAATTGGCAGAAAACGGGTGTACAAAGTCAAGTACAAAGTTGATGGTAAACTTGACAAGTACAAAGTACAATTGGTGACTAAAGGATTCTACCCGAGAGAAGATATTATTATAAGGAGACCATTGCTCCTACAGCAAAGATGAGCACCATCCGCTCGAATCTGGCCATGGCAGCATAATTTGGCAAGAAAGTCCATCAAATGAAGATGAACAGTGCCTTTCTCAATGCTGACTTAGAGGAACAAGTGTCCATGACTAAGCCTTAAGGATTTCAGGTTGCAGGAAAGGAGCATCAAGTATACAAAATGATAAAGGCTATGACTTGAAACAGACACCTGAGGCATGGTACATAAAGATTGATAGGTTGTTGGATGAACAAAGGTTTCAAAGAAGTCCTTCAAATCCTAAATTGTATGACAACAGAATAGGCAATGACATCATCCTTCTAGTCATTTGTGTGGATGATATCATCATAACAAGTAGTGAGGCACACTTGATTGAGCAAATCAAATGGAATTTGAGCCAAGTTTTTGAAATAATAGACTTACGCCTCCTACATTATTGCCTAGGTGTAGAGGTTTGGTAGACACGTGTTGGTATTTGCATTTCTCAATCTAAATATGTTAGGAGCTTACTAGACAAGTTCAAGATGACATATTGCAATGCATTGTCTACAACTATTGAGAAAAGATTGAAGCTTTAGACAAAAATAGACTCAAAGGCGATCAATGAGTTAGCATTCAGGCACCTAGTGAGCAGCCTTATCTTATATCCAATAGACCTGACTTAAGCTACATTGTGAGATACATTTCCAAATGCATAACAACACCTAAGGCAGATGCATTAGGTTGCAGCAAAGAGGGTGCTGAAAACTCGTCTTTGGCATTTTGTATAGAAAAGAAAAGATCCTAGGCTTATTGGATTCACAGATTCAAATTGGGTATCGGGGAACAGTCAAAGCAGCTTGTGAGGCAATATAGCTATGAAAGATGGTTTCAAACATGCAAATGTCTCAAGTAGGGCCTTCACCCTTGTTTTGTGACAATCAAAGGGTGTTAAAGCTAGCCAAAAATTCAATCTTCCACAAGCATGCAAAACATGGGGAGCTGCATTGTCACTTCATTTGGCAACTTGTTGAAGATGGATCAATGATGTTGCAGTACTTTCCAGCTGGGGATCAAACTAAGGGAGGGTATTAATAATGCAGTTAACATATTGACCATTAAGGGTGGGTATTAATGATGTAGTTAACATACTGACCATTAAGGGAGGGTATTAAAATAATATTTTAATATTTAGTTATAATGGTCAATTATGTTGTTAGAATAGACTTTAGGCGTATTCTTTATTCTTTAAGTTGTCATCTACTTTTCTTACTTGTCATCTTATCCTTAATGGAAAAATCATTCACAACTATTATTTAAGGAGACTTTATAGCTCCTTTGTTAATATTGACTATCTTGGTAATCATTCTCTGTATCATTACTTTTCATAATAAGGCCATCAGGAATTTGAATAAAAAACTACAATTGCAACAAAAGGACACTACACATTTAACAACAAGTCGATGTCATTAAGGGAAAAACATTGTAGCATGTGTTGATGTCAGTTTTGTACCACTACATAACATATAGCAATTGAATACTTGATATAGCACACCAAACACTCAACCCTCTCTTGAAAAGTATATACTCATGAAGAACATGAGATAACTCCAAGGTTCCTTACACCTGTGGATACTAACTCAGTCATATTAATGTGATTTGCTGGTTAATCACGTAGGCGGGCTTACGTTGTACACTTGAGGATGTCAAACTCTCGCTATGATGATGATAGGATCTAGCTTTGCAATGTATACTCAAATTTATATCACTTCCAACTTTGCTCTTCAAAACTCTAACTACTAAACTACTTCTTGCTTTACTACTACTCCTATAGAATGGAAAGATTGGCAAATGGACGGGGATCAACCTAATGAAAGCTTGCCAGCGGCGCTACCTCCATAGATGCAATGATTCAAGGGGAATGAGACTAGATTACCACACAAGGCTTCTTAACAAGCCGCTAAGATGCTAGTGGCCTAGTATATAGATCCCTATCAAACATTTACCAATATCACCATACAACTAGCCATCTACTTCTATCCTTACTTTAACAATTTTGAAATAAAATCTACTTTAACAACTCAATGAAATCTAACTTTAACAATTGGAAGTAGAAACCATGCAATAACACCAAGTGTTCTTAATCACCATGCAAGACACAACAATGACAAGAGAAGCAATTTTGGTATTATATTAGCAACAATTTTCTTCAACCCTTTACAAATGAGAATACTTGGCCTTATATAGAGGCTCAAAATTACAACCAACGGTAGAGATTAAGAGGCAAAAACAACGATCCAGATTAAATCCCAAAAACCCTAATTAGGGTTGCCACCCCATTGGCCAATGAGAAGATGCCACCTCATCAATGGACCAATGAAAAAAAAGGAAAAGTGGCAACCAATGAGAAGGCACTAAAATGGTAGCCAATCAAAATCAGACACCTATCCTACCCAAGAAGAAAGGAGAATTTGCCACTTGGGCTTACATCAAATTATCTTCTAATACAATTCTACCCTTTTCTTTCATCTTCTTAGCATAAACAATGAATTTAGCTAACATGTTGTTGACTTCCTCCATGGGAGGGCAAGGTGTATGCCTCATCTTGCGCTCAGCTGTGTTCATCATGTTCTTTGCTGCTTGTAGTGTCTTCTCACTCTCCTTCTCATCATCTTTTGCAAACTCGATAAGGGCCTTGAGAGAGGCAAGGATGTCCAACTGTCTCTCTCTGACGACAACCTTCCCCAACTCATCCAATCTTGATCCAAACTCTATCTCATTAAAATCCTCCTCTTTGATTCCTTCAAAATCAAGTGCAATCCTCGCATCGCTCAACATGCTTGAAATGAAAGTGTCGATGCTTGGACTATACTTTGCAATCTCATCCTGTATCTCTTTGAGTACCCTCGATCTAGCAGTCAAGGTAACATACCAAGACTCAATAATATTCTTTCCTCCTTCATTGATCAACCTGGCCTTCACCAAAGATTCCTCTGATAACTCTACAGCTGCATGTAGCCTGGGAATGGCTAAGTCACGGATTGGAAGGAAATCCTTCCACATCCCTTCAAATGTTCTGAATTTGTCTCTAAGAGACACAAATGACCTGAATGTTGAGATAAATGCAGGCGAGAACCTTCACCCTTCTTGAATTGTACTACTGATCCAATTTTTAGTTCCTTGCTCTCGAGCTAATATCTCTTCCATGTTGCTCCCACTATCTTGTGGAAGGGCTGCCTAATGCAACAGTTGGATAGGTTGGCTATCTCTCCAATACTTGTTTTTATTCTTCAATTCCGCAACCCTTTCGTTCGCCTTTTTCAACCTTTCTCTTATTGAAGCCACGCCTTCCTGAATCTGCACACACTCCATGTCATCTGTGATCTTTCCCATGTCATGCTCTACTATCTCATAATCCTGGGCCACAATCTCACCCACTACCTTGCTAACCTTTGGCACCGCAATTTGAACCTTTCGGTGACCATCATCACCATCCCTGATTACCTTTGCCACTATTCCTACAATTTGTTTCTGTCCAACATCATCTTCCTTTTCCACTAACCCTTGAATATCTTCAACTGTCCAGATGGCCACAACCTGGCGCCTTGGCATAAGCATCTGGACCAACCACTACCTTGCTAACCTTTGGCACTGCAATCTAAACCTTTCGATGACCATCCTCATCATTCCTGATTACCTTTGCCACTATTCCTGCAATTTGTTTCTCTGAAAGAGGAGAGTACTCTGTATGGTTACTATAACCACTTGATTCTGAACCAGAGCTCACCTCTACCGCTGCCCTTTGCTCACTTGTACCAACCTCTTGGCTCCTAGCCTCAATTATGCTCTCTTGATGGTACTTTACTCTGTTTCTTTGCTGGAGGCTCTTGATGTTCTCTATTTTTCTCAACCTCCAAACCTCTCTTCTTATTCTTAACTGCTTGCTTGCTGCTGCTGCTGGCTATTACCCCCACCTTGCGGCCCAACTGACTCCGCTGGAGTCTCCTCCTCTGGCTTCATCTTCTCATAGGTAAGGTGTACCTTCCGACTTTGCAATTGTTTAAACTTCCTATTATACCACCATTCAGTGTGTAGCTCAACTGTTCTTGTTACTGCATCCAAGGATGGATCCAGATGATCATCCCACTCAATCGGATTCAACTCCGTTCCCTCTACTGTATTGTAATCTTCCTTTAGCACATTTCAGTTGATCCGAAATATTAAGATTTCTCCATTTGATTGCCCTCATCATGTCCATTGATAACCTTGAGAAAGCCAACCTCCTCACATGAAAGTCATCCTGTGCATTAGCCCAAAAATCCTCGAAAGTAGGAATATGCTTGAATGGAGCCCCATGAGATGCCTTGATTAGACCATTAGGATCAAATCCTTGCCTTGCCTTATACCATGCTAGATGATATTGTTCTAACTCTTTCTCCGCAGCTCCAAAGGCGACGGGATTGGGACAACTATCATTGCCTGTCATGAGTGAGAAGGTAACCCCGGTCTCACCTCTGAGCCTCATCATTTTGTCATATTGCTCAAGTTGCCTAGCCAACTCCATCAAAACTATCCTATCGGGTGGGTACCTTGGAAGCCTCTTGGGACAAGTCATGCATCCAGCCACTCTGATATAAGTGAATTGTGGAAACTGGATGAACCAACTCCCAAACTTCTTGATTTTTGTCTCCACCTCCGGCGAGAGCCTCCTTGCGGGTGTCCCTTGCAGTATCCTTACCATCTTCATGGCAAAGGCATCATAAAATGTCTTGTAATCCTTGGTGTTGTGCAAATGAAGTTGTGGATAGCACTCATGCACCAAGCATTGTCCAGGCCCATTGCCAATTACCCCTCTAGCCTTAAGTCCAGGATGTTCATACAATCTTGCAATCAAATAGAAAAGGTAGGACCCCATGTAGAATTGTTTCTGATTTTGTACTGTCCTAAATTGCAACTCTAAATTTTCACTTATAATTCTAGCCCAATCAAACTTTCTTTTTCCATTTTCAATTCCTTCAATAAAATAGTACATCCAAATTTCAAACTGCATACCTTGAGCGGAGCCCATGACTCGGTTGAGAAGCACAATAAGATCGCCATACTCTGATTTGAAATCTGACCTGGTGAGCTTTGATGTCTTGGTGACTCCCTTCTTGCCTTTGTGCAACCAATTCTGCTTTAGTAGAGCAAAGTAAGCATCCTGACTGTCTTGAAAGAACCTAGCAGCTTGATCCATTAACATTACTATCATTCCCTTCTGCTGGGGTATATTGAACACTTCCTCTATCACCTACCCGCTGATGTTAGCCATCACTCTCTCTCCATCAAAGATTATAGACTTGGTCACAATATCAAGCCGAGATGCACACTCCATGATCAATTTCGGACAAGGCAAGGTAGGAGGGAAAGCGGTAGCATGCACAATTCCACACTTGTAGATCTTTTTTGCCATAGAGGACTGGCCCCCTTTCAACCTATCTCTCAACTGTATCATGTCTATGGTACCGATGTTGGTGTCTCCGACTTGCTTCAATTTCGAGAATAAGGTGGTCTTTGGCATCATGTCTTCCTTGTCTTTCTTGGTATTAATTCCCTTTGGGTTCTTGCTTGCACTAGCATCCGCCATCCTAAACACTTATTTATGCCCCTTCTTTCTACAGTGAGGTGGGACTACACTTATCTCTGCCTCTTCGCCTAAGGGTGATCAAACATATTTCTGCCTCGCCAATTCCTATCACACTACACTAATCTCTGCCCCTTCGCTTAGTGAGATGGACTACCACTTATTTCTGTCTCTTCGTTACCTATGGATGGACTACACTTATATCTCCCAACTTCTTTCCTAGGGGTGGGACTACCACTTATTCACCTTTCTCCAAATCCTAAACGGAAACTACACTTATATCTCCCAACTTCAAGCCCTAATGAGATGATGAGGTGATGGATGGATGATGCAAGAAGAAAATAGGGAAATGTACCAAGAGAGAACAAGGAGAAAATCCGCCTTGTAGACCAACTTTCACCCTCAATCCTGAAACTTATCTTCTACACCAAACAAACAACACCAAAGAAAAGATAACAATTAAGAAACAAGTTAAGTTACTCACCAAATTTCACCAATTTGTCCTCAAAAATAGGCAGGCCTGGGCACAAACTATGGCTTCCTTGTAAACTGTGGTCTTCTTGTCAAATTCATAGCCCTCTTTATCAAATAAGAGGCCTGGGCAATAATTAGAAGGCCCTTTCAAACAATTTGTGGCCTCACAAAATTGCAAGTCCTCTAAATGGCAAATCTGCTCCCTTACTTGATGCCACAGCCCCCTCTTAGACAATCTTGCACCTTCTGCTCCTATTATAACAGGTCTGTTATAAACTCCGGTGGTCCCCTGCTATTGAAAGTCGCTGCCTCATATGTCCCCTGCTATTGAAAGTCGCTGCCTCATATGTCAAAGCCGCAGGTCTCTTTAAAATTTCGTAAGTCACCACCAAACAAGGCAAAGTCGCAGGTCCAAATCCAAGTCTGCTCCTTGATAAATTTGGATCTGCCCTCTCTAACTTCGGGTCTGCTCCTCAACAATGCCAGATCTGGCCTGCCTTAGCAAATTCGCTCCTTGTCTCTGCTCCTTATTTATTATCGCCGCCCTCTCTAACTGATTTTCGCTGCTTGTCTTGACTGCTCCTTATTTGCGGTGATGTTGGATGGGTGAATGAAGTGTGAGATTGGAGAAGGAGAGGCGCCACTCTTATATCCAACCTTAGCCCCGATTTAATGGGCCGACCTGCGTTTAGCAAAACACAAAAATTAAAAACAAATGCCAAAACAGGGACGACTTGCCAATAAATGATAATTTTGCATTGAATTTTATCTATTATGCCTAGATTACCGAAATTAGAGTGGGGTGAGCTGGTCACGCCACCCAAAGAAGGGCCCTATTTCATTTTTCATGCCTTGCACTATTATAAAAGGCCCAGAATTTCGAAATTAGTGCCAGATTTTATAATTTCAAAGCAAAAAAATTTATTCTATGCGCCCAGATTTCATAGTTTCAATGCCCAAAATTTATTTTCAATGCAGATTTTAGATATATTGCCCAGATTTTAATTTTAAAAGGCTCTAAATTGATTTTCAATACAGATTATATGTAAAATCTCAATATTATTGCCAAGGTTTTGATTTTAAAACTCAAATTTCAATTCTAAGTGGCCCAAATTTTCAAAATTGCAAGGGAATAACTTCAATTTAGTATTAAATCTTCGTTTAGCAAGTCAACTCCCCTTATACAAAATTTGCAAAATTTTCAAAGGATGGCCAAACACAATAGAAAATCCAAACCAAGCATTCCAATTTCAATAATCTTCAAAATCAACATCGTGCATCCAAATCCACCAAAATCATCAAGGCACCGGGATATCGAGACCAAAGAGAAAACCAAGGTTGCTCACCAATGGGGATCCCCGACTTGTTTGGGGCGATGATGTGAAAACCTCACAACAGTATGGCATGTATTTATGATGATCAACCAACGAAGAATGGAAAGCCAAGCTCACATGGAAACGATGTAAAGCGCAAAGCATACAATGTACGCTAAAGAGTACTTTAATCCTCAAGCAATAAAATCTCCTCAACCTCATACAAGAAGTCTTCAAACAAAATAAACAGCTTCCTCCAAACCATTAACAGCCCACCATCGAACTTGAACAACAAACCAAAACTTCCTCAAACATAGCTCAAATCATACAATTTTTTCATCCAATGCAGTGTAGAGAAAACTCATAGGGGCCTCCAAACAAAGAATTCCATTTTGAGTGAAAGAAACAATCAGTTTCAATGTTTTATGTGCTCCCAAATTTAATGCATGCTTAAAAATTTGTCAAAATGTGCCAAAAATCAAGTAATCTCCAAGATCACACATGCAATAATGAATGGAAACTCCATATTAAGTACTCAAATTTAAGAAAAACAATTAAAGTTAATTTTTTTTGTTTCTAGACGCAATGGGTGGCTCAAAAAATCACCAGAATACCCCAAAATCTGTACAATCTGCAAAAATCAACACAAGCAAAACAAAAATTCAAAATTAGCGACTGTCCCACTGCTCAATCCTCTTTCAAACCTTTACAGCTCTCAAGATCATCTAAAGGTGCAAGAGAAAGGCATGTTGAGATTTCACGGAAAAAGGAAAAAAAATGTATGCAAGTAAATTTATTTCCCTGGATCTTCGAAAAGTATACTAACCTTAGGCTATTTTCACTCAGATACCATGTGAGATTTAGCTATGAAAGTGGCAAACCCCGGATCAAAATGCCTAACAACTAGTCACATAAATTCAAAAGACCAAAACAAGAAAATGATAATATATATTCAAGAGGAAACAGAAAATAATATACAGATACAAGATAGAATAGATGAAGAGGAAGAGATGCTCAAGAGGGAAATGTTTATAATAAATACTATCACAAAAAGGGATAAACTAGCCCATATGAGATAGTGGAAGCACTCAACCAAGAAGCAAGCTTAGCCTACATTGCATATAAATCTAGCAAAATAAACTATATGCCTATGAAATAAAAATTAGACAAGCAAGTATCCTCCAACATCAAAAAAATTGGTTTTCAAGATTTCAAATTTGAAATCTTTTTTGCAAGATTTCAAATTTGTGTTTTCCAGAAAAGATGGAAATTATTTGCAATAGGAATGATTCCTTAAATAGATCCTTGCCTTGCGATTTAATTTTTCCACAAAAGCGGACATTCAAATTCAATAATGATAATGATGCAACCAGGGTTGTCAAGTTAGAACAACAGTTAATCTTACAAAATTTACATTTCGAGGTTTAAGTGCTAGCATTTAACATGTTATAAGTGGAAGCAAATTCAATTGTTTGTTTCAGTTTTATGAAATTGTATTTTTTACTTAGATAAAGAGATTCTGCCACTACAAGATAAGTTTAATACCAATATAAGTGATCTTGTACTAAATGTAGAATTGAAAATAAGAAGATTAAGATAAACATAATATGATATTGTGGCATTGGCCTCATAATTTCATTCTGATCAGTTATGATAGATAGATAGATATGGAAATACTTGTGCATGCTATTCTCCTTCTCAATCCAGGACAAACAGCCCTTGGCCACACTTACAAGGACAAGCCAAAGTATAAAGACATACACTAAAGAAACGCTCAAGGGGTTCTTCAGAAGAATCTGCAATGGTTCCAGTAGATGATGTCGGCTCTAGGGGACCCTCTATAGTTGCTGATGTTGGAACAGACTCCAGCTCCTGAAACTCATTGCTGCAAAACATGCATCAACACAAATTCTTTGAATGAAATAATATGTTTTCTCTCTTAAAAAAAAAATATAAGAGATAACATCAAGCAAAACACAAGTTGCTGATTGGTCCACACAAAATTGCTTTAAAACAGAAAATAAAAAAACGGAGGTATAGATGTATATTATATGGACAACATACTGCAGTACCAATACAAGAGTTGATGCATCAGAATGCAAATAAATTTAATTGAAAATGTTAAAATAACTTATACAGATGCATGCACAAATAATCTGGATGTGTATGAATTTGGATACTTTTGATTTGTAATATAGAATTGGCAATCACATTCTTTGTGGCTTTCAACAAAAATAATAATTCAAAATTTGATTTAAACATCAGCAAGCCCTCAATTCCAGGAGAAGTTTAAAATGGGTGTCTTCCAATTTCATGTATCAGTTATAATATTTGATTTCGTGTACATCATTTAACGAAGGACAGAAGAAACTGGAAACTTACTGCAAAGAACAAAGTTTGATGTGGCACGGCCCACTATTTTCTCCTCATAGCCAGGCTAAAATCATACAGCAGTATATGATCTCCAGATAATTAAACATACAAACTGTGCAATGGATGTAATTTCAAAAAGGCAAAGGTTTCAAGCATAGGAGTTGATGAAACAATCACAAGAGCCATGGATCATCTGCAAGCAAAACACCTATCACACAAAAGAGATCCAGCAAATATAATATGCTCTATAACAACCCTAGATATATGTATTGATTGCACAAATAAAATTGGAATTGGGATACATTACAATGAATGAATGACTTGCTTTATACAGAAAGAGCACTAAAAATATCCAAAAAAATAAAAGTTACTAAAAATCATAAACTAGAGCTAAGATATGCAAACTAGAAGTGTATGATATGTACAATGTACAAACTAGAGCCCAACTAGACTAGACGAACCTAAATTTAGGTTCAACTAAGTGAACTTATGCTAGAGCATGAATGTGCAAACATGTGCTCAATAATAGATGATAGTATGCATGAGAATATTCTTGAGCATGTGCACAATTAATCAAAGCAATATATGCAAATGTGCCTAATGCAGCAAATATGCATACTCTAACACACCCCTTTAAGTGAAACTTAGGGAGACAAGAAAGCTCTAAGCATGAAATGCATGAATGAGTCCCAGCAACGAAGGCCTCATTAGGTACTCATTTACAAAGCAATGCAACTCACACCAATGAGGTTTCTCTAAATGGAGAAAAGGAGAAAAACTATGTGGGAAAAAAACCCTCTCCAAAAAGCAAGAGATGAAATGGAAAAAAGAGAGAAAAAATGGTACTACATGTGACTATGATGGACACCAAGTGGCCCCTTAAGTACTAAATCGGTCACATAAGTACAATGAATATACCCCATAAGAGAGAGAAGAAGAGACGATGTATGCCCCTCATAAGAGAGAAGCTCCAATGTCAAAGATAAAGGCTTGAGGATGAATGTTGATGAAGATCCAAGAGTGACAAACCACTTTCCTCCCCTTAGGAAGAAACCAATTAAATGGCCAAGGCTGAAGCAACTGCATGAAAGGAAGGAAATATCTCATGATGTGTACCACTAAAGACTGCTCGATTGTCCAGCGGCCTGAATCAACTAAAGAAAATCCAAACAACTATATAGATGCCCGATGAACAATCTCTAAAGACACTAAGGATGAGATGACTAGAATGCTCAAACTGCCATCAAGGAGGAATGGAATACCCTCAAACATGTCCCCAGTGTCTGGAGTGTGTGATGTATCAAACACTGCTGCAATATCTGGCAAGTACTCATCCCACTCTACTAAAATTGGAAGGAATGAAAATCCTTCTAAACTAAATTGAACTCTGAAGAAGCAAGAGGTGGAGGACGATCAAAACAAGTCTCACAAACCATTGTAGATGATTGAAGTACACATAAGTTCAACTAAACAAACCTCTCCCCATATACCTGATCCACTCTTGATGCATGAGAGGTATGAGCGTCAATGGAACTAGATGCTCCACGGGAGCAAAATGAGAGAACTCATAGAGTCCTGATGCTTGATCAACTCTACCAACTATAATGATCTCTCCACTATGTTGATCTTTGATAAGCATTGAATCAAGGGTGAGCTCAATTGTCTGGCCCTTCCCACTGTGAGTAATCTGGTAGATGGAAAGGAAGTTAGAATATAATGAAGGGACACAAAGAACATCATTGAATGTCTCATCATCAACCTAATAAAATCACTCCTAGTAACACTCATGTAAGTGTTATTACCCATCAAAATCTATGGAAAAGAACAATGCTCAAAAGAAGAGAACATACTTTATGATGATGCTATGTGATGTTAGCCTCCTGAATCAAGAAGCCATCTATTGGACTGAGTGTGTGTCGATGCAAAGAGAGTATGGCCTTTCATCTTGTCTTCACCACGTGCCATGGAATTTGACCTCGAATGTGTAGAACCTGATGTAGTCAAAGAGGATACATGAGATAAAGGTGGTTTAATATTGTGCTTTTGTAGAAGATGCATCAACTCATCAATCTTCTTTGCATAACATGTATGCTCATCATGTCCTAGCTTGGTGCAATATGCACACTTCGGCTTATCCTTCTTCGATGATGACCTCTTGGAAGAGCAAGAACTCAAATTATGTGATTGGGTCTGTGGACTGCTTGTGTGACTTGGAATCCTTGTGTTTCAATTTCTTGACCTGTGGAACTCTAGGAAGCAATAAGAGCTTGTGACTTGGAAGTTTTCAATCTCCCCATCTGAACCAACTTGGTTTGCTCTCATGTGAGTTGAGAAGCAAACTCATCAAGTGAAGGCATGGTGTTTTGAGAACCAAGTACATCTCTAGTGGCATAAGATGTGGAAACAAAAACTGAATAATCGGGACTAAGCTTGCCAAGGATAGAGAAAATCAACTAAGGGTCCTCAATTTTGCACTCCTTCAACTGTAATCTGATTGGGTGTAGTGCAAGAATCAATATGAAAGAGGAAATCTGGAGACATAGACATGCATAATGTCCCAAAAACCCTCATCACACCTATTAAGCTATTCTCTCTTCTTAGCAGCACCTGTAGGCTTAGGTTCTAATCCCATGGTCACTCTATATAACCTCAAATGCTTTAGGTGGATCTCCATTTGTTTTATCCAACCAAAGTAGTTGGAGTAAGGGGTGAACTATTATGTGAATCCATGATAAAATATGAAAAAATACTAAAATGGACTAACACAACAATATAGATCCTCTCAAAGCCAAAAAAATCCGCTTGAATCACAAAGATACCAATTGATCTGCATGTTTTCCAAGAAAGAGCCCAAAAAGACAAGATTGAGATCTCTGAGTACCTAATAAAAAATTCGCAAAGGACTTAAGACTTGTATAGAGGACATCGAGAGCTTTCCAACTATGTGTGGAAGTCAAAAATCGAAGTCTGTTTGCTCAATTTATGGCTCTAGAAGCCATAAATGGTCGAAAGATTGGTGCCAAAATCAACTTTTCAACCATATCTCATTTTCATGATTTCGATATCGTATACTCAAGTTATGAGCAAAAACAAACTACTACTTTTTGTGGCTAGGAGGATCAACCTAGTCAACAACTGATCATGAAATTAAATTTGACAATCGTGTAACCGTCACACTCACTAGAATATTCTCCTGATAGCCAGAATATTCCTTTTCCAGAAAAATTGTAGAAATATTCTCTTGGTGCCAAAATATGCTCACAGAATTTCCACAGAATATTATATTAGAATATTTTGTTGCTCTCCAAACTTAAAGGGATGTACCAAAATAGAGGGTCTCAACTAATTTTAAGCGGGCACTAGATGATGTGGACACGATGGCAACCTCCATTTGACCCCAATGTATACAAAAATTTCACCCAAGGTTGGATCCCTCAAGCATGCCAATAGGAACTTGTCAGATCCGATGCTCTAATACCATGTAGGAGTTGATGAAACAACCACAAGAGCCAGGAATCATTTGCAAGCAAAACACCTATCACACACTGCTCTATTAGAACCCTAGAAATCTTTATTGATTACACAAATGAAATTGGGATTCGGATACATTACAATGAATGAATGACTTGTTTTATACAAAGCGAGAGTACTAAAAATATCCAAAAGCTAACTATTACTAAAAATAGCAAACTAGAGCTAAAATATGAAAACTAAAAGTGCACAATATGCACAATGTGCAAACTAGCGCTCAACTAGACTAGACTAGACTAACATAAATTTAGGGTCAAATAAGTGAACTTAAGCCATAGCATGAATGTACAAACACATGCTCAATTATGCATAATAATATGGATGAAAATATTCTTGATCATGTGCACAATTAATTAAAGCAATATATGTAAATGTGCCTAATGCAACAAATATGCACACTCTAACATCAAGTTATTTATCTAAGCTTCATCACAGTAAATAGGATGGTTGCTCCTCTCCTCGACATAAATAAAACCATGTAAAATTGACACTAGGAAAATATTTTGTCAAATGCAAAGTGCAACCCATGCTTTGAAACCATTTAAACTCTCTTTACAAACACTTACATTCATACTCAAAATGTATGACAAAATGCAAATTTTGAACCCTATGAAATAACCAAGAAATAGGAGTTTAAATTTTCAAAACAAATAAACATAATTGATGGCACACCCACATGTAACTTCAAGTAAATTAAAAATCACTACATAAGAAGAAATAAGTCCACTAAATAAACGATGTATATAAAATCATAAACAAGATCCAAGGAAGATATAGTTTCTTATCAAAGACTTCGATGGGTCCCATATCACCTTCTTTAGATCATACGAACTATAAATGATTAGCCATTTACCTTTGTTAAGCAACTATTTCCAGATCAAGCTCTATAATCAATCTCTAGGACAATTGTATTAATCCAATCCCTAGTTTAGATGATTCAAGTCATTGTTGTTTCATGTGTCAGCTGATTAATGAAGCAACTATCACAAATTGTGATAAATATGTTAGACAACGTGCTTCTTCACAAGTAACTTCAAATTCATATTCTTGCACCCTACATATTGAGTCGAATGCCTCACCAATTGACCAACATAATACAGGAGTAGTATGCATGTCACTAATCATTATTTACACCTAGAGGATAGTAAATCATAGATGTTAGGATAGACATCAAGAATACACTGCTTCCTCCTTTGATTGTGAAGATGGGTACTCTCCAAACATCTGACCCTAATTGGGCAATTAACAAGGGTATGGGCCCTTCTTCTCCTAACTATGATCCATACTATAATATTGATCTCTAGTAAACCCTTTATTTTGTCTTTTGACAAGGAGCAATCCTTTCATGGGATTTGTTTGTACTTTATGACTTTTACATACCCAAGCTAGTCTTTGGACTAGCCTAGACTTTATCTATTTGGCTCTTCTCCCTCTTATTTGGTTCTATCACTTCCTAAATTTAGTTTTAGATAGTTTATTATTTTTTTAAAGCCCTTCCAGTTAGTTATTATAACTTCTACTTTTGAGTCCTAAAAATATGATATGATTGCTTCCTTTCTTTCACTCTTAATTTCCTTGACAACCTTCCAACAAGCTAGATGAGTCAAAACATAAGGTAGAAAGGTAGACAATGAATTGAAAATATATAGGCATAGCAAATGTCAGATGCCCAGAGAATAAAATTCTAAGCACGAATGAAAAAGCATGTGCATTGATTCCTCATAAAACTACTTAAATATTAAAACATCATCATTCTATCCTCATAGGGTTTACACTAACCAAACCAGCAAGATTTGTTCCTTCCTTTTTCCATGGTACATGTTGTGAGGTTTTCACACCATCGCCCCATTACAAATGGGGACCCCCTCTTTTTGCTTTAGCAGTAGTTGTGGTGGTCTTAGGTGGTTTTAGTTGGCAAAATTTTCAAGTCTCCAAGTCTGAAGATGAGTTTGGGCAATTTTGACCTGCTAGGGTAATCAAGTCTATCTAGGGTGTAAGTGGGAGCTAGGCTAACTTTGTCAGGGATATGGGGTTGAAATCAAAGGATTTGGGATGAGATGAGTTAAAACCTTTAGAAAATCCTTGTTCCAACTTCAATTTGACCTTAGAAAGTCAAAAACAATTGTGGGAGGTTAGAATGTTGAAGGCGTGCTGAATCCTGAAATTTGGGTAAGTCTAGAAGTTTTTGAAAACCCCCAAAATCTAGAATTTTTGTTTTTACTCCTATGAAGCTGAAACCTATCTCAAACATCTTGACAGTATTTATACAAATATAAATTAAAGTATTAACTTGTACTTAAATGTTATATTTGTATAAATCCTCTCGCCACCTGAACTGAAAATTGACTAAGTCTAGAAAAGAGTGCAAGAGAGTGGCAGAATTCCTCTAATCTCAGGATTTCCACCCCCAAAATTCCTCTAATCCTCAAATTTCCACCCCACCTATAGTGCCCAAAGTTGGATCAAAGCTAATGATTAAGGCTGTGAAGAAGGAGATTTGTCAAGTTTTGTGGAGAAGGTAAATTTTTTGGTGTTGTAATGTGTCAAAGGCAAATCAGACCTTGGCGGAATTCCACCCAAGAATTCCTCCAACATGAAAATCTCCGCTCAACCTCAAGTTTTCCCCCATTTTAATGCAATTTGGATTGGGCAAAAAGAAGTGTTTTGAGGGGCAAGTTGGTATGAACATGGCTAAGGGTGAGGTTTTTGACAAAATTCCACGAAGTTAGGCTGGCGAAAATTCCTCTAACTCAGGAATTTCCACCCCCAAATTCCTCTTATCTCAGAATTTCCACCCTCCCCATTCAAGGCATTTCTTTGCCAAATCAAGTGAGCTTGGATGGTTTGTCATAGAATTTAATATCTTAAAAGGTGGGAATTGAATCAATCAAGTTTAGAGGGCTTCCAAGAAGGTGGCAGAATTCCTCTAATTAGAGGAATTCCACCCAGAAAATTACTCACAAACCAGAATTTCCGTCCCTTTGTGATGGCCAAAATCAGATTGAGACTAAGTGATTAAAAGGTTATGAAGTGGAAATGCTTGAAGACGGAGCGAGTTTTGGAGTCACAAACTCAAAAGGAATCAAAGGGCCAACATAATGATGTGTGCCGGAATTTCCGCCCATGTAATCCTCCTATTTTGGAATTTCCCCCTCTATGTCATGATCAGAACTTTATTAAAATGGATGGTAAGGAGGCTGCAAAATGCGAATTAGGGAAAATTGATGACAAAAGAACATTTTTTTGAAGTTGTAATAAGGGGAAGGGGGACTCAAGGTGGTGGAAATCCTCAAACTTGAGGGAATTTCGGGTCGAAATTCCTCTAGGATCCGAAATTGCACCCCCCCTCATAGTGCAATTTGTGGCCAAATTAAGCTAATCATGAGGAAGCTTTAGTTCGACAAGGAAAGGAGGTTTTGATCTAGAAGAAAATCCAATCAAAGGCTTAATTGAACCTTGGCGGAAATTCCTCTAAATCAGGATTTTCTGCCCAAGATCTCCCCATCAAGATTGGCGCCTTCAAATTTAAATTTCTTCCTTTTCTCCAAGGTCGGCCTGTGGAGGCTTGGAAGGCAATTAAAAAATCAAATTTTATTATCTAAGTGGCTAAGTCGGCCTCCATGTAGAAGTCAACCACCCGCCTATATAAGGGGATCAAAGACACTCCATTTTGTCATAGACTGGCAACGAAATTCCCTAGCTCTGCTCCGTAGCAGCGAACTTCCCATCAGGCAGCGAGGTACACTCCAAATTAGCAGCAGATTATCATTGGGTAGCAGCGAACTACAGTCAATAACGGCAGCGAATTTGCCTCCAAATTTCAGTAAACTGCATCTTTGCTAAGTAGCGGACATCATAGGAAGAAGGGAAATCTGGGTATATTGTTCATGTAAACTTAATTATTCTCCAGATTTTAACTTAATTTTATCCTAAAATTTGCAAGAAGGGGAGAGGTTTGATTTGGAGGTTAAGGAAAATTTGTTTCATTCTGATGTTGATACAATTAATTTGTGGAAACTTTCAGATTTCTGTCATGCTTATCATTCCATAAAATTAATGCATTTTCTCCCTCTGTTTTGCAAGGATGGTTTTGTGAAAGCAAGGAAACTTCATGAGGATGGCCTAAATTCAAGATTTCAAGGTCCCAAGTGCAAGCTACAGGAGGAAGGCCAACTTCAAGTTCAAGAGGCTTCAAATGAAGAAGACAGATTTGAATCAAGATATCGAAGTGAAGATTCAAGTTGAGATCAAGGAGGAATCCAAATTTGCCCCGAAGGAATTCAACCACATGAAGGCATCACCTAGAAGCTCAAGATGAAGATCAAGATCAATCAAGTTTACAATTTCAAATTGCAAATTCGAGTTACAAGTACAACCAAGATGCAAGTTCAAGTCAAATCATGAAAAACTTAAGATGATGAGGAAGATTCGAGAGATGAAGCCACGAGGAAGATTGTGCCATCACATCATCCTCAAGGAGCTGACAAGAATTAATCAAAGTTAATTTCTAACAATCAAGCAAGAAATATCTGCAATTTTAACAGACGCATTCCACAAGCCAAGATTTAAAGCACATACTTTCAAATGGATCAACAACATAAGGGTGATAATGTGGCACTAAGTTGTCTCCTCCAATCAGAAAAATCCAGATTCAAGTACAAGCAATCACAGCATGCCAAGTGTCCTATTTTGTCATTGGCTATCAAAATCATTGCAGTTTTCTTATTGGCCCATGATTTGGTGTCTTCATGTAATTGGTTGTAAATTTGGCAACCCTAATTAGGGTTTGTGGGAAGAAATCTTGGCCCTTGATCTTGGATCGATCTTGGCCATTCATTGTAATTGGACATCTATAAAAGGCCAAGGCCTTCTCATTTGTAAGGGGTTAGAAAGTCAGATTCATTAGATTAGAGAAGCATTAGAGGGCTAGAAGTAGAGTAGGCTAGCTAAGGGAGAAACTTGATCAAATTGTTGCTATAATGCTATTGAAGTAATTGATAATTCATTGTTGATTCTTCATGGTGAATTACTTAATATTGCTTTGTCGTGTTGCATGATTTCCTCAATCTTTCGTTTGGAGTAGATTTCTTTTCATGTTGAAGTAGTTTAGTTGGATGAAAGTAGTAGTGGATGTTTATTTGATTGACTTGACAAATCCAGCCACTAGCCTCTTGCTAACGGTACGAGTGTCTTGTGTTTGCATACATTTGATGGGATTGAAGAGGAGATATTGATGTGAAAACCATTTGAGTGTTCCTTAGACACTTGCACTAGGTGGGTGGTGTCCCTCATTGAGCTGCATCTAGTAGAATCCAAGTCATCCATGATTCCTTGCATTCATAGTTAGGAGGAGTAGTCAGGGTTAGCAAGTTTAACTTTAAGTTGAAGTGGAAGTTGGAAAATCAAAACTATATTTTAATTACAAATTGTGAAGCCAAATCTTTAGAAGAATTGATATCCATTGAATGAACAGCGTAAGTCCCCTAAGTGATTACCAGCAGATCACATGATTTCATTGAGCGAATGTCCACAATTAAAGGAGCCTTGAAGTCATTTCGTGATCTTAGGTTGTAAGCTTAGCATGAGAGATTACCTTATATCAAGAGAGTATTGAGTGTTAAGTGTTTCATCCCGAAACATTGAGTATTTGATTCTGCAAGTTGTAGTGGAACAAAACTCACATCAACAGTACACAAAACAGAACACATTGTGCAGATTATATTCATAAAGAGGTTGAATTGTCTCAGATGATGGCCTTCCAAAAAGAATAATAACTGATAAAGACCCCTAAATCCACTAGAAAAGCCTAGAAAGACCCCATCAAAAGAACCTAAGCTAAAATTCAAAGTAGAAATATAAGATGAATACCTTCAAATAAAGAAAAACATCAAGACAATAAACAAGTGAATGATTCAAATAATGGAATGTCAAGATTCCACAGAAAATCAAGACATATGCTATTGGTACAGAAACTAGTTTGCATAGGGTGATGATATAAATTGGTTTCTACAGTGAATCTCTGGGCTTAAACCTCAGTAGATATAATAAAATGTTCAAAAAGGTAAAATACTGCATCCAACACACCAGATGCAGTGCAGATGAGCCCAGGTTCAAGGTGATTACTGATTAGATAGGAGAGAGCCAAGATACTCCTCAATCATAACATCTACAGTGAAGGTTGCCACAAAAAAGGGTGAATTCCAAATTCCAAAAAAACACATATTCAAGCATGACAATGATTCCTTGAAAGGCTATTTCAGGATCCAATACACTCACACCTATCAGCATGGACCTACAAAACATCTAAGGAAAAATACGTTATTGCAACAAATTCTGGGGAGAATACAATACAATGAATGAAAGCAAAATAAAATAAGGGAAGAGTATGCATGAAACCTAAGATTTACCAAAGTTATCACAGCCAACTTCAATCTCTTGAATTTGGGTCTCAGTTTCAACCCAAACATTTTTCTGCCAACAAGAAGATGCACAAAACTCTCCCCAAGATCCTATGTCTTTCAACATACTAAAATACGTACACAAGGTAGCTTATAGATTGCAACAAGCTCAACTTGTCAAGACACCCAATCATCAGCAATAATTATCTTGACAAACCATCATCACAATATGTCAGCATCGTCAAAATGAGTTTCCCAACATATTATAGCCAAAAAATTGTATAAAACACATAAATCAACTCTATCCATCTTCAAGGTAATGGAGTCAAGCTTTAAACAACTGATCGAAAGAGAAAATCAAAGTCAAGAAGAAAGATATTTCTAAACAGATCCCAACAGCCAGGATAAGCACTGGGCACACAAGGGTGATCCTAATGACCCCTCAATCACCTCCAGAGATTAATGATTATGTGCACAAGACAAGTAGAGAACCACCTATGCATGATAAAAAGTAAAACATATAAAGATCACAGTTAACTTGCATGTTTACATTGATCATTTTTAACTATTTCTCCTTTCAAGAGCAATTTTATGGCAGTCCTATATTATTGTATATTACAAAAGCTAAATCTTAATTCACTTCTCACTTTTTTTTCCTATCGAAGACAGCAACTGCTCTCTTCTGAGGGCCTCTTGACAAACCATAATCAATTTGAGGAACATAATAACCATTAGTATTCTGATGATTTAGATTTATTTTTAATTTTTCCCTATCAAAGCACGGTAACTGCCCTCTTCTGAGGACCTCTTGACACACCATCATCAAATTTGACTAACCTTCAATATCCTGATGGTTTCATGATATAATCAAGTGAGTGAAACAGAGGTAATTTTAGATTTCAAAATGATAAACAAAAAATAAACTCTTCGTTAAAATGGAAAATTAAATTTGTAAGTTTAAATGATTTCAGAATTACAAACATATATGTCACATTTATAACTTCAATTTTGAATCTAAAAAATTTTGAACTGTGAACTTCTGAATTTCCACTTATGAAAACATAAATTTAGATTTAACAGGTTAAAAATCTAAACTTACTAATATCATTATTAAAATCATTTATGATCCGGACCTGTACACTTCAAGGGAGATGTATGGACTCTGGAGTATGGACACTTTTTCTAATAATGGCCTCTTTTTGTCTTTATGGTTCGCACTTCTTTGGATAAGGGTTCGAACAAAGACATCATGAAGGTTGGATACCAAGTAAGACACTCCAAGATTGCTTTGTTTTGGCCCTGGACAGCATCATATATTTAAGACAATGAAGAAAGGCAGTAGGTAAAGGGTCCAACTTGCAGATTCTCCAACAACTAATCATTTTACATATCTTAATCATCTTTTTGTTGGATTGGGGTTGCATATGGGTCTGGATACTCCAAGGTGTTTAGTACCTGGTTTGCTATTGATAGAGCTACATCTTGAAGATTCTGCAGAAAGGGGTCCAATTCTGATGCTCTGAAATAGCCATTTGTTTTGCAAAACTTAATTACTTTTTTTGCACTGATTGGATATGGCTGGATCCCTAACCAGTGAGCTACCTCTTACTGGGATGCTTGCTTTTTTAATGAAAACCATACCTATCTGAGATAGTTCTGACAATGGCTTCATAACGAGTGTTTCATAGGACTTTCCATACTCGGGAATCTCTTCTAAGTCTGAAAAGGTCACATTATGCTACTATTAATATAAATTTGCACATAATTGTATTTTTACTTTTAAAACACATTAATTGACAAGGAAAAACATACAGCTGTGGTGATTACATTCCAAATAAAAAGAAGCAAAATTCATAAGTAGTTTATTCACCTATTAGTCAATTTTATTGTTCCCTTTAGAAGACAGCTCAGCTGACAAGTATCTATTTGTAATTCTCCAGATTGAGGTACTTACCTTTGATTTGTGAATACTTTTGGTTTTGGAGGAACTTTGGAAAAAGCGTTCAAAATCCTGCTGCATCAAAGCCACAATCAAGCGATTAATGAAAAAACATTTACTCAGAAATATGCCTACAAGGAGCATACAAGCATATTATTTCTTAGACAACACTACTCTGAAAATCCATAGAAAACTATCAAAAGGATAACAACATGTGATGCATAATTCTAGTGGAAATGCTGCTTCCAAAACATTGCTTTAAAGCTCTAGATTTTGTAGAATGGCTGTCCTCTCATGCAAAAACATACATATTAAATGCAATATATGAGATTCTTAGCCAATTTATAAGAACAAACAACAAATAAATAAGATTTATTGGTTTGGTAAACAAAATCTAAATTCTAGAAAAAATACAAATCAGCAGCTCAGCAAGAAAACCTAAATCTGCCTAGGTAGGCAATGCTCCAAAAATAATCTCTACCAATCTGAACAAAACCTCCAGTTTTATCATTATGAGACATATTCTGCCTTGCTTTCTATTCAAAACTTACACTTGCAGCAATCTCTGTCTGCAACATACACATGATACAAATACAATTCTAAAATAGCTGTCAAAACTTTGGAGGTCGGCATTTAGGATGAACTACCAATTTGTCGATAACTAAAACAGAAGATGTCCAGCACTTCATAATGCAAAAATACTAATTCACTTTCAAAACCACTTATTGGGAGGGATAATGGGTCATGCATCCATGTCTTCTAATATTTAAACATAAGGTAACCAAAAACATTCAGCTTTTGTATTCTGCAAGGCTACATAGCAACATGAGCACAAATTTAAACACATAATAATTTTAAAAATAGCTAAAAGACAAAGAACATAATCATGGATTTGAAGGGAGTAGTAAGACAATCCCAGAAAACAAGACAAACAAGAGAATAATAGTTGATGGCAAAGCAATTTCAATGTCTGCCCATCCTCCCCCCCTCCCCAAGAAAAAAAGAATAAATGTCTTGCCCTTGTTATATCCAAAAGTATTTATTAGTTGTCACTTAGGAATAATAATCATCCAAACATCTTTCACAGAATTCAGAATGACAAGCTCTTTCATTTTACCATACAAGCTCTTTCAGGCAAGGTTTGAGGACTTGGCAACTACTTGGCAAAAGTCAGCCAACTCATGAGTCTTGAGGTCAGTCAAGTCGAGTCAACCAGGATTTACAAGCCAAGTCTTGGCAAGTCCAGCCAAGTACTCTGGTGATTCTGAAGCTAGAACTAGCAAATCCTAGGCTTGACTCTCAAGCCCACCTATAGCAATGCCCAACACTCATAAAACAAAAAAACTTGGTTTTTTTTATCATTTTTACGTCAACCTCGTCCGTTTCATGGAGCTGAACAGCAACATAGCAAGGGAAGGAGTGGAGAAGACAAGCATTTGGGATCTAAATACTCACATTTAATTCATTTTTATTTTCTTTTTTTATTGTTTTCTTGATTTGAAAATCAAAAAAAACTTGAAAAACTATGGTAAATGTTGTCAAAAAAAATTGCATTTCCCTTTATCCCCTATTTCCTAACATTCTTAGCTTTTTTTTGGATTCTATTTTTTTTTTTTAAATGCTTATTATTTTTCTTGTTGCTGAGTTTTTACAAAACCCTACTGAATTTTTTTCATGTCAAAACAGTAGTGTCAACTTCAAATTCAACACAAACAAGTGGTAGAAAAGTTCCTGCATTGAAGTATGTAATACTGGGAGCTGTCAAGGGTCACATCATTTATACTTAATGCAATCAATGGATGACACGTAGAATTAATAGATAAAAAATACCACCTTGGTAAAATACCCAGACAAAATGTAAAGACATGTGATAAACCATCCGAAGAGATTTCTAGAGAGATGAATGCCCTACCTAATGAATATGAGATGGAAAAATAGAATAGCAAAAGATAAAGGAAGCAATAGCAACAGTGATGAGTCCTAATGTATCCAGTCTGCACCTACAAATTCCTTTGTTGGCCGAAGTCCAAGCTTTCGTCATACACATTCATTTATTGGTGAGAGTCCCAAGGGTTCTTGCTCTACTTCTAGAGACATTCCTTCGTCATCACTAAATTTGTTTTTCCACGCAATGTTCTAGGAGTGCAACCTTCACTTGAAGATACTGCTTGGAATAAAGAAAAACAACATGAAACTAGGATGGCAGCAGCAAATGGTACTATAATGATTTACCCTTCAATGTGGTGAACAGTCCAAAATTGGGAAGATTTGGTGAATGCATCAATAGTTGATGGTAAGGGCTTTAAGACTCCAACAACTAAAGATTTGAGTGGGTCATTGCTACAAGAAGCCCTAAAAAATACATGGCTTGTGATTGATGATCAAAAAAAAGTATGGTAGGTTGCAGCATCTCATCAAATGAATGGACAGATGGACAAAATAGGACTCTCCTTAACTTTTTAGTGGCTTCTAATGACACATTGGTGAACCAAAGTCTATAGATGTTTATACAATTGAGAGGAGTTAAGCAGGGTAAGTAAAAAATATTAACATAAACTTTATACAAAATAATCTATTTGTTGGTTTTTAAAGATTAATTTTGTAATAGTTTAAAATGTTTACAACTTTTTAGGTAAAAGAGCCTTTGGTCAGGGTTCTACATATGGTGGATAGAGAGGGCGTGCAAAATGGTTTCCTTTATGAGGCCATGGATAAGGCCAAAATGCCCATATTTCATTAATATGGCGGAAACAAAAAAAATATGAAACCATTTAGCTCATCGTTTATCATAGATGGACAAACCAACTCCGTCAGCCGATACATGTCTTGGCCTACTACTTGAACCCGAGATTCTACTTCTCTGATACATTTAAGGCTGATGAGGTCATGGTACGTGTTATTACATGCATAGATAAGATGGTGCCAAATCATCAGATGGGAGACATGGTTCTTGATGAGTTGGAGATGAGATTTAGTAATTTACTATATCTTATTTATGAATTTGGCAATGTTGATGCTCTAAAAGCATCCATTTTACCTACATAATACTTAATTTTCTATATTTAATCTATCTATTCAAGGTCTACAAGGTTGCAGAGGGGAGACTCTTTTCTTCAGCCCAAGCAATTCAAAGGAGAGAAAAACAACCAGGTAAAAATTTAAGCTCGCTACTACAAGCAAAAATTAGAAACTTGATTCTTATATTTTTTAATGTATTTTTTGTAAATTTATGGCAGGAGAATTATGGTGTTGGCACACCAAATCTTCAAAAGCTAGACATCTGTATTTTTTCCCATCCATGCAGTGCTTTTGGGTGTGAATGCAATTCAAACTTATTTGAGGACATCCACCCAAAGAAGAGAAACAGATTGACCCAAAAGCGCCTCAACAATCTGGTCTTCATTTGGTACTATGTTTGCCTTCTAACAAGAAAGATGGATGCCATTTCACATGAATCCATCGACTTGGATGATATTGATCCTTATGATGAATGGACTGTCAACAAACAGGATGTCCCCTTTACTGATGAAGATCTTTAAGAATTGGAGAGAGGAGAAACAGAAGTAGAAGTAGCAGAATTGGATGCAAATGTGGAGAACAAATACACTTTTGAAGAAACAATCCATCATCATTTTGAGATTGTAGAACCTTCTAGTTCAAGACCTGAAAAATAAAGTTACATTAGGAGGGGAAAGAGTTAGATGTAGATTGTATTTGGTTGTTTTTCTCATTTTGACATATCATCATACGTAAGCATTTATAAATTAATGATGCTGTTATACATTTGAAACTTTGAAACTATGAAATTTCAAATATAGAGAGCTTGAAGATCATTTGGCATGTAATGTTCAAATTATGACAAATTGATAGTCAAATTAAGTTTTTATCTTCTCCAAATGCATTAATTTCTTTCTTTGGGGTAATTATAGGTTTTTTCCCAGTTCCAAGTCCAAGCCAAAATTTTGGGTTGCTGAGTTGAGTCCAAGTCTGAGTTCTCAAACTTTGCTTTCAAGAATCCAATCTATATTATTTTGATGCTAAAGATCTCGATTGTAGGCAGATCCTAAGGGTCATCTGCTGACCATCAAAAGATTGAAACCACTAAGAGATATTAATCAAGTTAATGTCACTTATTCTGAGTGGTAGATAGAAACTAATTACTTGGCCTAGATATTATTTTTAATGTTCAGACTGATTGCTTTACAGGTAATTTACACTACTTACGTTGCGCTAGACTTGACTAAGCTTACAAGCAGATTTCAAGGGATTTGGTATGATTTCAAAGTCCAAAATTCGTAATCCAAGTTCTTCAAAAAATCCACTATATCAATAAAAATGGTAACGAACTCCCCTATAATAGGTGGATCCTAAGCGTCATCCACAAACCCCAGAAAAGTGGACAAACCTAGAGAGGCATCTATCACGTTAGAGTTGAGCATATTAAGAATTGGATAGATAAGATAACATAGATAAGATAAATGTATTAATGTCCAACAAACGGCCCACACCAGGAACACAAAACAATAGTCCAGCCCACACCAGGGACACCAAACGGCACCCGAAGAAAACAACGGCTAGGCCTCATCTAGATCTACTTAATGTTTTTTAATGTTTGGCTTCATTCACTACACAGAAAGCTTCTGGGCCAGACACATTACCGATAATCTCCAATTCCACTGGTTAGCAGATAAAAAGTAATGGATTGGAATGCATATGTAATAATGTATGGTTACCGAAATAGCAGATAATATGGTGATTTTTCAAATAATCTCTGGGTTGACTTATATGATAAAATTGTTAAAAAGAAGACTTTCAAATTAAAATTCATGATTTTGATCATGACTATTGTGATTAAAAAATACAAAAATTGATGACAAAAATGATAAATTACAATATATATATATTTGTCATCAATTTTTTATATATATAATTTTGTCAATTTCCATATTTTAATACTCAGCCAAGCACTCTCCAAGACTCAGCCAAACTCAGGTCGGGAGTTTGGTCAACTCAGCTCAACCAGCTAACAAAGACTCGTGAGTTTGGCAAATTTTGCCGAGTACTCGGCAAATATTCAAACTATGGTGAAGCTTATAGGTATAGATGTCAATAGTGACAATTGTATCTTCCCTTTCAACCACTCTAAAGCTTCCTAGAAACTGTCTTAAAGTGAGATTGAGTTAAGAAAAAGACAATTGCATTGGTCTTTTATCTATTCATGTTGTTGCTCTAGAAGGGGGGAGATAGAACTCAAAACATAAAAAGCAATGATCCAACATGCAAAGAGCTTCTATCATGAGCCATAGAAACTATAACTTGGGAGTAACAATAGTCTTTAGCAAAGAAGAAAATATTTTAAGACTACTGTACTATGGTCTACTGTATTGCTTATTCAATCTTAATTCCCTTCATTTCAAAAGTCATCTCCACAGAAGTAACCTATAAAAGATGTCAAATAAGAATGTCTAGTTAGCATTAGCAATCATGCTTTTCTTGCCAACATTATCTCTCTGTAACTTTGATGAGACTTGCTGAGCTATGGCAAGCATGTGAAATTCAATATATTCATAAGAATAATAATTAATTACTAACATGCAAGGCCCCACAGAAAAAGATACAACAAAACATAAATGACAAAACCATTAAAAACACTTATTGGGGTTAAACATCCTATTTATCAACTTCTTACCGAAGCCACAATGAATTGAAAGAAACAACATTCAAATTAATATATAAAACTCAAAAGAGTCAAAATGATAAAAACAAAGTTCATAAACTTGATTCTCATTCACATCAAAAATTATTATCTTCTCAATGTATCTCCTCTAAAACTATATGTAATCCATATATTGACAATCACATTGCTTAATAACAAAGATAAGATAAGAAGGTACAAAAAGGATAGACATGGGAAGTGATTAATACCTTGAGAAAAGCTTTGCAACCTCTTCACATTCTCTTGGATTATAAAACCAAATCCCAATTACTTCTTGGTTTGCATTTCGATATAGTAAATAAGGAAGTTGTACTTCATATTCAAAATCGCTGAGCAGATCTTCCACCAGATTCTCTGATTGAAATGCATGAAAAACAAACTATAATTGTTTATTTTAGTTAACTAACTGTGCAACACATTACAAAACAAAACAAAACAATTTCTGATAACATATCTAATTTTCAAGTATACTTCTCAGATCATAATAAAGAAACAAATTTGCCAACTTGTGCAATTGCTTTAGATATTTAGTGAACAGAAGCATTTTCTCCCCCGCCTTATCCTGTCCAATTGTTTGCTTTATGTGAGATAACGGAAATTAACCCAGTTGGTAACTCTATTAAACAAGCAAGTTAATTTAACATCTACCTTCAACAAGTGCAAAAGAAACAAGCAGGAACAAAATCAATCAGACTGAAACATTAAAGCAGACACAAAAATGCCATAACTTCATTAAGAGAAATAAAATGAACTGGAAAAATATTCAGAATTTCCATAAATATGTTAGATTCCAAAATAAGTAAAAGAATGCACCAATGAGATAGCACTGGAGAATAGGAAGACTGTCAAAATGAAGATGGTGTTAATGAACGTACATGTTGAGATTAGGATAAAAGTATAATAACCAGCATCTGAAATAGATGAGTCAATTCATCAACCAAAAAAGATGAGATACTTCACCAGATGAATTTAGCTAATCTACTACCAGATGGCTAGGGTCCTCTATCAGCCAAAAGGGAAATTTAGTGAAGGCATATGGAATCTATCATTTATCTCCCGCCTCGCATAGTCATGGTGTACAGATATTTCATAATTCCCTTTGCAAGCATTGAGCACATTATCTATCTCGAAGCCAGATGTTTGTTCTTCATTCTGCCAAACACCCTCGACGGCTGAAAAATAGGTACTTAGATTGACATGCAAGGGCCGCCAGATGGTATTTTGAGGGGTAATTTTGGAATTGAAGCTTAAGAAAGTCTTCAAAACCCATTGTTGTTTTCTTTTGTATGCTATCCAATGGGTAGTTGAGTAGTTTCTAGTTGTTGAGCACAGATATCGGGTTAATATTGATATTTTTTCTTTGTTTTTGGTAGTTTTCCTTGATTTGGGTGAGGACAAGGAAGCGGTGAGAGAATTGGTTAAAGCATTGATCAAAAAGCATACGTCGGGCAGAAATGTGTTGTTGCAAGTTCTGGCTCTGGGACTAAGCACTCCAACTGATGGTGGAACTTCTTTGCCAGAGAACTCATTTTTAAGTAATTAGAGACAATTTATCATGACTAGTGACCCAGCAATGGAGAACAGAAGGTGCTGCACAGCCAAAAAAGGTTGACTTGCTGAACAAGTCTTGAGACTAATCGAGGAGCCTGGGATAAAATGGATGATTTCTCTATTGTCTTGGTACTTCTTTGGTAGATATTGATAGAATGTTTTGAAACAAAAGAAAGTTATAACATGAATAAATTCGGGCATTTAGTGTTTAAAAGCAATATTATTAGAAAATAGAAACGATTTTGTAATAATGAGGGCATTTTGTTTAGAGGGTAACAAAACTGAATCTCGGATATTATCCAGCAAACTAAAATGTATTTTCATACTTGTGTTTTTAATCAAAAGGGAGCAGCCCCAAAATCACTGCTTACTTATCAAAAAAATTAGGCAATAAGTATTTTAAGATTAGAATATAGATAATTAAAAATTTAGACTTATATTCTTCAAATTTAATCACAATTGTTTTCAAAATTTATCATTTGAAAAACTTGTGATTTTTTTCCATGCCAAATTTGAGCACAAACATGAACCTTAGACTGTAGCATTAGTTTACAGTTATAAACGTACAAGTTTACCATTTTTTTTCATATTTGAAGTCTGCTACAACAAATGTTCCATAAAAAAACTGCTGGGGGAGACTCTAAAGAATGAAATTTTCTCATAATGATAGAATGAGAGGGAAATATTTGTAATTCAAAAAATATAAATACGTCTGACAGTCAAAATTTTGGAAAATCTTAGAATTTGCTAAAATATTTGTATATTCTGGAAATTTTGATGAATTTATGTACATTTTATAGGAAAATCTACCAAGTATATTTTAAGTTATGCTAATTGACAAATATAATATTTTTCTAAATTTGTCAATAGTTAGCCAACTGGCAAAAAAATACCAAATTGAATCGCTATCGTCCTCCAGACTTATACTATCTTGTCATTATTCCCTTAAATTGGCCAATATCTAAAAGGAATTTGGAATCCTTATGCCAAAGCCCACAATTTCCATAGTTGAGGAAAAATAAACTCACATGCTAGACAGACAAAATTAAAAATGCCCACCTCAAATTATAGAACAAAATACCCAAAAAATATACCAGTACTACGTCGATTCATAACAATGAATTGAAACCGTGGTTGGGTCCTCCTGTGAACAAATACCAATTTATTAGTTACACAGGATCTATCATTACAATTAGAGTTTTATTAAAAGAAATCGGAACTCGTTATGCCGTAGAAAATATTAAAAATTTAAAATCATAAAATAAAATATAACCTCTTGACAACAAATAGAGATCCCTCCACATCTTTTCGACTCTGCACAAACAAATGACAAAATTCAATAGGCAGTCAGAATTATTATTGTTCAAATTGGAAAAGTAACCAGGAATAAGGTGTGTAAGGTTCAGTGAAAACTGGGATCAGATAGAGTGATCAATAAATGCTCTTTCACAACTAAGCAAAGTTGCATGGACATGGATACGGATGCGATATTGGATGTAGATATGACCATTTTTTAAGCCGTCTGATATGGATACGGCTGGATACGACATTCAAACACATACGCATATGTTTAACGCAATTTTCTAAGTTATTAAAAGATATTTTAATTACTTTAAAAGCAACAAAGACACAACTGCTACATAAATAATTACAAGTTGATCTAACAATTTGCAATTTTCAAAAAAAAAATATACAAACCAGGACCTATATGAAATTATACAATAATGTCATTTAATCTAAAATAAGATAAAATAAAGTAAACTATAAATATTAATTAAAAAGGAAAACATCTAAATATAATAAAAATTTAAAATTAAAGAAGTAGATAAACAATAATAATCTAAACTTAAAAAATAAAATTTCACAAAAAAACAAAAAAATAAAACAAACATTGCATAACTGAAGCTTTTTAAATTAAGTTTAGGAAGGTTCATGTCAAACTTTTTAAAATCAAATCACAGCTTTTGGGCACATTTGGATATGGTATCCAATGTGTATTCAAGTTGTATCCATATTGGATATGGCAGTGCATGTGCCCAGGGAGGGGTATGGGTGCATCTGGCTACTCAGCAACAAAGACCTATGTTCAAATTCACAGTCGGCATGTTTAATTAAGTGCAAAATTAAGAGTAAATTTGTGGAATCCAATCCTGAGTGCCTTGTATTCTGTTAGAAATATTGCATCATTATTATTTAAGTTTGTTAAAGTTTATTTGATAGTCTATAATATTAGTGGTATGAATATTGAGTTGTTAAAACATTTCAATATAATAAGTGAAGTTGTTTAGAGAGTTATCTAAATAATAGGATATGAGAATCTTATATATATGGATGTAATTTGTATTATGGGAAGGGGTGAAATAAAAGAGTATTATTTTGTGTGTAAAATCTGCTCCTTGTTTCTCTCCCAAAATCTCTGTCATGGAATCAGAGCAAGGACAGCCTTGACTCTCACAAGAGGGGCTGGAACATGGGCTTATTGTAATTCCTCTAGATTCAGGACTACAGTAGGCATTGGTATTGTTGTTGCAGTAACCCATTCAGAGTGGGTTGAAGACAACAAGATGGGTTGGTGAGATGTGTCCCGCCCAGTTATGAGGTAATTTCCTATCAGTCTGCATATCAGAGTCGTTCTCCTCTTCAATCATTTGAATATAAGATTTGTAGGTATGCAAATCTCACAGGATAGGTTGTGAAATAGAGATGCAACAATTTAGGGGTTCCAAACCAAAAAAAAAGAAAGATAGCAAATGAACTTCCTTGGTCAGCCTACTTCAGCACTGCCAAGCTATAGGAGGAAATCATTGTTGTATGTTAGAAGATAGTTGAAGGTAAGAGAAGCTATTTTCCAAGCATACAGAAAGCATATCGACTGTCTAATAAGTCCTAGACTCCCATCAAGCGCTAGGTATTAAACTCGTTATAAGATTTGAATAGAGTATAATATTGTGTATGAGAAATGCAAGTAAAGCATCTCTTATCCTTACAAGCACATGTAGGTTTTTAAGATCCACAATGAACGAAAGGCTACACTTTACAATCATTAATAAAGTATTAAAGCCACACATTTTGTTTTGTATTTTGGTGAAAGTTGTGAATCTAGTTCTCATTGCACAACAAAAGATAGGGAGTCGGTGAAGTCACAGGTGATTTGACTAGAGTCATTACTGTCGGAGAAGACAACTGTTGTATGCATAGCAGGCAACTAAATAACTGAGGTTGAGGACCATTGAAACTCATGGGAAGGTCAAACTGAAGCTGATATTACAGGTCAAGTAGCATGCGCTGTTCGACACTATATGGCAGTTGATTTGTGTATCCTTCATTTCTGCCAATGGTGTGACTAGATCATGGTCTTTGTCTGCTTATTTTTGACAATTCGCAAAATTTTGTCAATCTCTACAAGTTGCTGAGGCCAACCTCGAAGGTCAATTGAAATTGCAGCGAATCCCTTAGGCACAATTGCTAGCGATTGCTAGTGATCAAAGTGCTTTGGAGCCTGGGATTTTATGCTGGTGATGTAATTACTGCAGAGAGGGTTCTTATAATATGTGTCCAGACATGAAGGTGTTGAAACCAACATCTTGATCATGGGGGCTGGTCCTATTGGTCTTGTTACAATGTTATCTGCACATACATTTGGAGCACGACACATAATTATTGTTAATGTACATGAACAACATTTATCTGTGGCTACAATATTGGCAGGAAGCATACATGTCACATTTGATTGTGCCATTTTTGAAAAAAAAACATGACCAGGCTACTCTTTCAGGTGGTAAGGCATGCCTCATTGGAATGGGTCATATTTAATCGAGTCATTTAAATTAGTAGGTTCATATTTTTTTATTGTCACGCTATCATTGTTCTTTCAGATTATGTTATTAGTTTTTATAGAGAAAATGTGTCAGAGTTTAAAAGTCAAAAGAAAAAATTATCTCAATTGTAATTGGAGTGCATGATCGGTGGTACCTGACACTCCTTGTAAAGAGTTTATATCTTTCCTCACAACTGATGAAATGAACCTCAGAAGAAAAATTTGCTAATTAGTTGATAGGCTATTCTTGGTGGGAATTCCACCGGAAACATCAAGTCTCACACTGGGATTTTTTAACACTTGCCAGAAACTATACGGTTGTCGTCTTTCTTGTTTCTCATTTGCTCACCATTCAATGCACTCAGCAAGGTCGTGATATCCACCGCTTCCTGTACTCTTTGCCGTAATGGTGAGTTCTTGGTGAATCTTACACAGCATGAAATATTTAACATGTCAGATTTTCGTGGACGCCACAAACTTATCGATGATTTTTGCCAAGGCTATTATAAGAGTGATCGGACTCATCATTATTGGATGTCAGATATTTCTCTCGGTTGCTGATAATTGTTATTACCAGTTGCAGGTTTCACAAGGAAGGTTGGGTGAAATAACTTTTACAGACCTCAATTTTTTTTAAATCTCTGAAAAAAAAAATCTTATGTTTTTGGACTTTCTTTTTCCCTAGCCGTATCTCATGTTTCAAAGGTCACGCGAACACAGACGGTAGGGACTCTGGCTATCAATGAGATGATTGACGGTGAAGTGGTTCCTTCTTCTCTATCCAAGCTTTTCCCCATCCTTTGTGTTGTTCATGAGATCGAGAGTGAGTGCCCGCACGTAGGATATCTATGTAAGAATCTCACAGACCCTAGCTCCTGTTCTTTCCCAAATCTGTGGTCAAGTATCGGGACGCTGATACTGAGATTCAATGGTTATAAAATAACAGGCAGGTTCTATATTGTTATTTTGGAGCGAAAATTACGTCCATGGATTTATGGTTATTATAGATCTATTTGAGAAAATATTTCTCCTATGTTCCAGTATTGCCATTTCTTGTATTGAGGTCCGTAAAAGTGATATATATTTAATATCTTTTCGTTAAATATATTGTTTTGGATGGGAAATTGCTAGGTATTCTGATTGGGACTCACTGGCTAATTATTCCTTTGCAGCATGCTTTGTCTGTGTTGTGCAGGTCAAATGAGGAGCTCAAGAAGGCAGGCAAAGATGTTGTGTTTGTGTATGTGGCGGTTGAACCTCTGCCATGGAGTTCTTTGAAAGGGTGCTGGGGATTCTGCCCAAGAATTGCCTTTTTGAGCGTTCAAATGTACGGGCAGAGCTCATTAATTGCTACAGATCTGAGATTTTCAGTTTGGCCTTTGTAGGTCCAGAATGCAATCTGCACACTTTGGATGGTTTAAAAATGCTGGAAAAGTGGGGTGTGGATGCTTATCCATTTACAGAAGAAGGGATTCAACATGTGAGGTATGTTTTCAACCCCTGTTATCATCCCATAGGTCACTCCTTTTGAAGGCATGCAAGCAGAAGATCACCAGCATTATGAGGCATGTTTTTAGCCTCTGTTACCAAATATGCTCTGTTCTTCCATTGTTGCGTGGGAGTTTTCAATTGAATGCATTTGGTTTTTATCACGTCCATGGATTTATGATTATTATAGATCTATTTGAGGAAATATCTCCTGTGCTCAAGTATTGCCATTTCTTGTATTTCAACTTTCTTTTGATATGATTCTTGTTATAGGTTTCCATATTGATTAAAGATTTCTCAATGTTTCTTTTTTGGTGACATGGGTCTTTAGTCACAATGTTTGTGCTTAGATGTACAGAAAAATATCAAATTTTAACGTTGACGCCTAGATATACCAGTAAACCTTGAACTGTGGACAGTTTTTTCTCGTTTTGGCAGCATTTTTTTGGTTTGAATAAGATTTTACAATTAGTTACAAACACTCTATGAAGTGGTGTTCTCCATCTATAAATCCAATTTTTGGATGAAACATGACAATCTCCTTACATTACAATCCTATGAATCTATTTCTTCTCCTTACATGAGATTGTTTGATAGTTTCTTTTTGTTAGAGAGTACAATCATATGGTGAATTACATTAACAAAAGATTACTGGACTCCTTCAGTTTTGTTTAACATTTCAAGTTTTGAAGTTGTTATGCACAATTTGGCATTTCTTGTTGTGACATATGGATTTACATTAATATAACTATATTATAAATAGAATGGTCAGAATGATTTTTTTTTAGGGGTGTTTCAAATTTCTATTTAGTATCATTCACATTCTCTTAAATGTGATGCAAGCCCTGCTAAGATGATTGGTTTCAAATGATTAGAACAGATATTTTACTGATCTATAAAAACACTCTTTGGTATTGCTAGAAGCAAAATGGGATCTAATAAAAGATCTCACATTCTCATTACTGGCAAATACCATTAGTATTGTTCAGGGTTGTGCTCAATCAACACTGATTTTATAAAAAAATTCCTTTAAAATAAGGGGAATATTTGCCACACTTGCAGATGCTTCTCTTAAACCAGGATCGTGAGTGCTTAAGGGCGATGATCTCAGATTCTCAAGTAATTTTCAAATTTCTTGTGGATCTTTCAACATACTCACCAAAAATTTATCAGTGTTTTTACGAAGAGCACGACTGTCTAAGAGGATTAATGTCAAAACGGCAACAAAAACAAACATGGTCAAATCTGGAAGCTTTCTTATTATTATCATGAATTGTTGAAATTTCATGAATTTGATAATTAAAAATCTCTTAAGACTTCATAAAAATAGTCATCTTAATTGCATAAGTTTTTATAGACAGTGGCATCTGATGAAAAGATTATGGACTTGTGAATAGCTAGGAGTGTTAATTTAAGTAATCCCAATGCTTACCATGGATCTTTCAAGGCAGTTGGTTTTGTAAAACATTTTTGTTAATAAGTATTCTAATGAAGAGGTTAAGAAGCATGGGTCATGATTGGATAAGGGTGTCGAGCTCAATATATTCTTATAGCTTTTAAAACACTGGTTGTTAATGCAAAGATTATTTTAAATACAGTTTTCTAAGAAGACCATATATGCTCATGACTGGTAAGGGCTTTGAGGATGACATCCTATGGTTTTCTATTGTATGGAACAGGTATTTAAGCATGAAATGAGTTTCTTGATAGAGTATTTGTAGGCCAGTCTCTCAGAAACCTTTCTATAAAGGTAATGGTAAAGTGGATATACTCTTCGTTGGCCAAATTTTAAATTTTAGATTTTTATTTTCAAATTGAAAGGGAAATAATATTAAACTTTAGCAAATGTAAAGAAGATTTATAGCAATTTATATTGAGCATAGAAGTTCTTATTTATATTGAGATGTTATTATTTAGATTTGTTAACATTAACCACTCTATATTTTCTTTAGATTTTTGTCTTCTTATACAATATCTATATTGTAACTGGAAACAATTCGTAAACACTAAGTTTAGAGTTAAGGAGATTTTTTAGATTTACTAAGCTTTTTGAGTTTCATGTATATAGCTGAATGCTCGGAATTAGATGTTCAAATTGTTTTAACTAAAAATCTGAATTTATACTTTTTAAGGTGGCTTTGAATCAGATTATTTTTGGTCCGTGTGGTAGGAGCTATTTTTGCAGTGGCTAAGAAAGCTTAAAGAGCTTCCCGCACAATACCAGAAGGATGGGATCCCCACTCTTATTGCAAGCGAGAGTACAATCGCTCTTAAAACTATTACATATTTTATTCAAAAATATCATTTCATTTGTTTCCACTATATGCTATTTGATTGGCTAATTACTATTTCTCTGCATGGTTTACAAGTTGGAAATTCTGAGTTCCAATTGCAATTGTAAATTTTTAGTAATTTTTGAGACAGCTGGCCTTCTTTCCCTGTTTTCTTACATTAGCTTTGAATTAATTTTATAAATTATGGAGCGTATTGATAAAATGGATGGTGGTCATAATTTATAGCAATTTGATTCATAGTGCATATAAATTATAAACTGAGAGGACCTGAAATGGGAATTAAACTAATGTTTCATTTTTCCATTTGCAAGGTTGGATCTCTCCACACTAGAGTAGCATTCATGTGTACTTGCTTAATCTCTTAGAACTTTTACCTAATAACTGCCATGGGTAAAGCTTGAAATATGGCCTTTTGGCTATTGAGCCCAAGATACCAAGGCTAGCTCTTGTGCTCTTTAAACAAATAATTCAGCTCTGAAGTCATTAATTTTAACTGTTGTAATTTAGGTTTGCCATCAAGCTCCACATTCAGAAAGTGCAGAGAATTGGTCTCAAAATGTAAGTGATTAAGACCAGCTTTGTTTTATTGATGTAGAATGGAACTCAAAAATTTGAGAAAACAATGATATTTTATTCTTTATCTTCTTCACATCTTAACGTTTGTGACCATTTCATCATTTGGATTGGATTTGGATCAACTCCCAAGTATATCTTCCTATGGGCGTAACCATTGCACCTCGTTGGGGTGCAATTGCTAGTTAAGTAGCAAATTAACTGGAGCAAAGGGGCACAGGAGGATGGAGGACACTCAGCAACCTCTTGTGAGTCACTAGCAGTAGGGTTGCAAAATTGTTTTAGTGACAAATTAACTTGTGTCAAAAAGACTAAACCCGAGATTGGTTTCCCAGTGGCAGCAGCAACCGTCTCATATCATTTGTGATCAGAGTGGCAATGATCTACAATGGTAGCTGCATACATGACAAAAGGACTTGATTCTCAAACTATGTAAGTTGTGGTTGGATGTGTATGTCCCCAATCACATTTCTTGGTTGTTAGTGAATGGATGTGTTTGTCCTCATTCACAAGATGATGTAAGTGATCGGAAATGTTTGTCCCTAATCACAAGACTTGGTGATTATGATTGGATGTGTGTCCCCTGTCATAATTGTTGTGAGCAGAAGTGCATGTCCCTGTTCATGACCTTGATTTTGGATGGTTGTGTTTGTCCCTATCCAAAATAGATGTAAGACCTTGGATAGATGTGTTTGTCCCTATCCCTAGTTCCATGGGTAGACATGCTTGTCCCTATCCTTGGATGAAAGAATAGTGAGCATAGTGAGGCTAGTTCCACTATTGCTTCTCATGGGTAAGATGTGTATGTACCTACTCATACCTTATGATGAACTACTGAACATGGTCATCAATTATTGTTGGTCCACTATCCCCATTTATAGAATGGTGCAATATGGTGGGGTGTTAGAAATATTGCATCATTATTATTTAGGTTTTTTTAAGTTTGTTTGATATTCTATCATATAAGTGGTACGAATATTGAGTTATAATAAGGGAAGTTGTTTGGAGATTTATCTAAATAATAGGATATGAGAATCCTATATATATGGATGTAATTCATATTATGGGAAGGAGTGAAATAAAAGAGTATAATTTTGTGTGTAAAATCTGCTCCTCATTTCTCTGCCAAAGTATGGTTAATATGATAATATTCAGATGACCTGGGAATAAATGAAATTACAATTTGCAAAATTAAGACTAAATTGGTGGAAATCAATCCTAAGTCCCACATTCAAGTATAGTCAATATTAAGGGTACTTGAGAATAACTTATGTTATGAATAATTTAACTCAGCAACAATTAAAAATTCAAAAGAAAATTTAATCAAGATACAAAAAAACATATTTAATAGATTGCGTAGCATACTTGAACACAAAATATTTTTCTCTAATGAGCCCAGACCAAGAAAATCAATGGGATTCCATAGCAAATACTAAAGTTCAAGCTCCTTATGGCAAGTCCAATCCTGAGTTTTGTGCGCTCAAACAAAAATAATATTAAGACAACCCTGGAATATAAACATGAGCATAGTGTGCAGAGGCAAAAACTTCAAAGGAAAATACGAGAGACAAACTTATCTAATTGATTGAAAAGAACTCCAACACCAAACATGTTTTACCATAAGGACATGCTAAGTATTAAAATTTCAATTTCGAATGAATTGTAGCATCCAATCCTAAGTGCCTTGTACTTGAGAATAAGTGATATTGACAATACACAAGAATATAAAGGGAAGCTTAGTTTTGCAGAGGCGTGAACATCAACACCAAACAAAACTGTCAGAAGCCAAAGCAAAGTAAATAAACGGGACAGATTGAAGCTCAATTCCCTTAACAGACAATATTGAATGTAAAATTGACTGTAAATTATGGTATCCAATCTTAATTGCTGAAATCTCAAGAATGTTCAATGTTGAGACCATTCTAGACTAATTGATATTAGGACTGGCATAGCTGCATGGAGATAAAAATTAAGCAGCAACTAACAAAGAAAGATCTAATTAATACTGTGAGAAAAGTACTCCAGAGCTGTGTTAAACATATTGAGATGTTGTTGGCATTGTTGTCATTGATGTCAAAACCTTCATACCAGTTACTTGGCGGTATCAATTGGTTGTCAGCAGTATCAGTTGGATGTCTGTGACTGTCGGTCAGACATCAAAGTTTTGGTTATGCATGCAAAACAGTTTTTGTACATGCAGTTTTGGTGTATGGTGTCGGGTGTACTTGTTTCTACTAATGGAATACATCTTGTACTTCAGCATGTTTCGGTGGTTGCAGTTTCTATCAGTACCTGTTGAACTGTTGTGCTTACAGAGTTCTTCCAGATCAATTCATATCTATCAGTTGGTTCAGAAATTTTGTTGATCAAGTCATGGACTTGGTTGTGGTGTTCCAACAGTTCCATACTCTTTCAGTAAATGTGATATGAAGTGTATGTATCTTAAGAGCGACCTATATTTAGGTCATGTGGTAACATGTTATAAAGATTTCTTAAGTATGACCCAGATTTAGGTTCAGTGGTAGCGTGTTAAATATAATTGTAATATCTTTTGTTTTGTGGCTTTGCCAACATAGGTGGCTACCTTATCGAATGTATATAAAAAAAGATATCCTTTTTGTATCCAATGCATGGATGAGTGTCTATGTATGCGAGAAACAAAGATCTGAAGGTGATATAGTGCAAGTCTATTTCAATGTATATTTGAAGGTGATATAGTGCAAGTCTATGAAGTTGTTCAAGACACCAGCAATTCTTCTAGCTAAGATTTTGGCAATAAACTTATAGGATATGTTCAAAAGGGTGATTGGTCTCCAATTTTTAACTTGGGTCTTGTCTCCACTTTTAGGAAGCAGTTTTATAACCCCCCTGTTAAAGTATATTAAATTTATTTCAGACTGATGCAATTCTTACAATATGCAGATTATAATGTACAGATTTCTTCAAGTCTGAGATTGCCGATCAAAGGGAGAGAGAGAGAGAGAGAGAGAGAGAGAGAGAGAGAGAGAGAGTATTTATCGATTTCTACACTTCTCTTTATGATATCGGCATGTATAGATATATATGTGGAGGGACATGTCATTAGGGGACATGTCTCCACAATGTGGAGCCATGTCCGCTCATGACATGGCCCTCTCTCAAACAATATAACACTTGCCAAAGGGTGCGTTCAAGAGGCCCGATCCTTAATCAGTTTAGTTAACATAACAACCAAAACAATATTATGAAAGTCGCCGATCTGTTGTGCATTACATTGATCACTACTCGATCCATGGTATGTTTGATATAATAAATACAATCATTTCTTGATCTATTACATATAAAACAACGTTGTCGTCAATGATCATTGCTCGAAACATGGCAAGATGATAGAATTTGATTACACAAATTAATATACTTGTATCTATATAGTATTTCAATCAAATACAAGGATGATGGTTTTACAAAGCATTTGAAATTATTATTCTTATAAGCATTTGATCATCGGTTTTATATATTTTTTTATGTTTATCGATCACTCATAAATATTAGTATTATGAGAAGAGATCAATTCTTATTCAGATAATCATATATGTATATTTTGATCTTTTTTCATAATATTAATATAATATTATGATGTACATTTTATCAGATCGAAGCTACAAAGATCAACTCTCCCTCTTAGCTAGGGAAGATAAAATCCATCAAAATGCTAATCACAATAAAGCCATTAATTTGAAAAATATCATCTCACCGATGATATCAAGAGTTATGGTCTAAACAAGAATATAAAGTCACATGATATTCATCAAGTACTCATAATAATGTAAAATAGAAATTACCTCAATATAATATCAGAGTTTATAGAGATATCATCTCATGATATTAGGAGTAATGGCCACAAAATATCAAGTCACACGATATTCACCAAGTACTCAAAAATGTCCATAGGTAATGTGCACATATATCCTTAATGATACTTACCACAAGAACATTCATGGTCTGTTTAAGGAACTTAATCCACCATGCAAGATATAATCTATCATGATCTGTCTCAGACATCATAAGATGTCCATCACAATAGAAAGCCATGGTCTGTTTAAGGAACTTAATCCACCATGCAAGATATCATCTATCATGATCTATTTCAGACATTGTATGATGTCTATCACAAATTACAATAGAAGGTCAAGTTATTGTAAGATCGTCACCTTCCAATAACTTTTACAAATACAAGTGATAATCATTTGGAAGTCGTCACTTCCTCCTGATTTACACAAGACCCATATAGTTATGAAATAACATTAGAACAATAATCAATTTTACAATCATATCAAGTTTACCTCATAAGTGTTCCACCTTTACCAGTGGACTCCCTCTTAATCACAAGATATCTTGAAGTTCTTTAGAATACAAATTTCTCTGAATACAAGTTTGAATTACTGACTTCAGCAAAGGAAGCTTGATGTTTGAGTCTGTCACGACATTTTACTGCAGTGTGACCATATTTGTCGCATCTATTACATTGTATTGTAGAGTAGTCTCTCTATTTCTTGAACGGATGTTTACCATTTGAGTTCTTGCCCTTTTTCCTTTTCAAATTAGTAGTGAGAATCTAAATATCTTCATTCTAATCGGATCTTCCTTCAAGCGATTAGGCTTTATAGAAGGAACTTGGCTCTGATACCATGTTAAAGTATACTAAATTTATTTCAAACTGATGCAATTCTTACAATATGCAGATTATAATGTACAGATTTCTTCAAGTCTGAGATTGTCGATCAAAGGAAGAGAGTATTTATCGATTTCTATACTTCTCTTTATGATATCGGCATGTATAAATATATGTGGAGGGACATGTCTCCACAATGTGGAACCATGTCGGCTCATGACATGGCCCTCTCTCAAACAATACAACACTTGCCAAAGGGTGCTTTCAAGAGGCCCGATCCTTAATCGGTTTAGTTAACATAATAACCAAAACAATATTATGAAAGTTGTCAATCTGTTGTGCATTACATTGATCATTACTCGATCCATGGTATGTTTGATATAATAAATACGACCATTTCTTGATCTATTATATATAAAACAATGTTGTCGTCAATGATCATTGCTCAAAACATGGCAAGAGAATAGAATCCGATTACAGAGATTAATATACTTATATCTGTATAGTATTTTGATCAAATACAAGGATGATGGTTTTACAAAGCATTTGATCATCAATTTTATATATATTTTGATGTTTATCGATCACTCATAAATATTAGTATTATGAGAAGAGATCAATTCTTCTTCAGATAATAATATATGTATATTTTAAGCTTTTCTCATAATATTAATATAATATTATGATGTACATTTTATCAGATCAAAGCTACAAACATCAACACCGCCTATTAATATTCTCCCCTAGGGACCCCTGCTCAAAAGCATCCTCATAAAGCGCCAAAACTTCCATGCTAATCCACTTTGAGTTTTTCTTATAGAATTCAGCAGGGAGTCCATCTAGTCGTGGGGACTTCCCATTAGCCAATGAGCTAATTGCAGCATCAATTTCCTCTAATGAGATATTTTGTTCCAGTGCCTTAGCTTCTTCTTTAGAGATCTTGTTTGGGATCAATTTCAAGCATTTGTTAAGAGCCTCTTGGTTGTCCTCACCATGTTCAGAAGAAAACAAATTACTGTAGAAATTGTATAAGGCCTCCTTTATAGCATTTGACTCACTGGTCAAACAGTTATCAACTTATATTTCATCTATCAATTCTCTTTTATGCTTGGCTCTAATAAGGTTGAAGAAATATTTGGTGCCCCTATCACTTTCTTTGAGCCAGTTCATTCTAGCTCTCACTTTTTGACCTTGAATTTTATAGTTCTGCAATCTCCTAAGTTGTGTCTTGGAATAAGTCAGATCACTTTCCAACTGACTATCATGACCTTTGATTTGGAGCTCCCTCTCAATACAATTAAGTCTACTTTGCAAATAAGATTCCTCTTTAGATTTGTCCATGGCCTTTTTCTTAACTATTACCTGAAACATCTTCCTTCAAACTTTCATGAGAGAGTCCCACTATTCTCTAGGTCTGAGCCCCTTATTACCAAACTTAGAAAGATAAGTGGCCATCTTGATGGCATCAATTGCATCCTCATCATGGAGAAGGGAGACATTCAATTTGAAAGCATTATTACTCTTAGGTCTGAAGGCAGAGGAAGAGTCTAGATCAATGCAGATATTGGCAGAGATGGGGGAATGATCAGAGATAGTGGTTGGAGTTACAACCAAGGGGAATGTCCATCATTTGAAGAAAAGGAAAAGAAGGCATTAGTATAAAATCTATCAAGTCTACAGTATAGATCAATGCAGATATTGGCAGAGATGGGGGAATGATCAGAGATAGTGGTTGGAGTTACAACTAGAGGAGAATGTCCATCATTCGAAGAAAAGGAAAAGGAGGCATCAGTATAAAATCTATCAAGTCTACAGTATACTCTCTATTGACCAGCTTGGTTATTACACCATGTATACCAGATGTCTGATAAAGAGTTCTTTTTCCTTTCAATCGAGTCAACAAGATTGAATCTTCTTTTGAATTTAGCCCAAAAAAAAATTCATTCCCTTTCAAAGAGTGTTTGATTCCTCCACATTTATCTTCATTCCTCCAAAAAAGATCCAGTGAGCATTAGGGAGGCCAGATGTTAGCCAGTCCCAAAAACTGGCCTATTCTCTATAATCATTGGCAGCATAGATATTACAAACGCCTATAACTTTGTGTTTCACCTTGAATGTGACCCATTGGGCTCTTTAGCAAGGGGAGACACCATTAGCCATGATTTTTTCGGCCCATTCAAGGCCAATGAGGATGGCAATACCACCCTTGCCTCTTTCATGGTTAGAATAAAAGCCAGTGGCTTGATCCCATAAAAATTTCATCATGGTGTACCCTTAAAACCCTACAACCTTAACCTCTTGAAAGAAAATGATATTTTTTTTCTTCACATTGTTACCCCATTTCCTAACCACATATTTCCTATCTGGCATTTCCAAGCCTCTTGTTAGTACTCTGAAAAATCCATGTGGTTTTGCCCATGTTCATAAAATTTTCCTAAGATAATGTTCGGTGCTTCAAAGAGTAGTTTAAAAGCGACCTAGTTCAAGAGCATATAAAAATGGGCCTGATGAATTTAATGTAATACAGCTTGGGGAACGGGTTCAACACCTTTCATTTGACATATGCAGTGGGTTCCCGCTCCTAAATGAAGAATCTGAAATGTTTAGGGATTGGCCATTTTCAGGTGTTCACTTAAATCTGCATTTCTTCCTAAGTGTCAAATCATTGTAGCAGGTCCTGTTTGTATTTGAATATCTGGTGTCCTGTTAGGTTTCATGACCCGCCACTTTGAGGATGTTTAGTATGCATATCAAAGAACCTATGTTTCAATTTTCAAGTCATTTCAAATCCGTTTGATTAGGTTTCGAATCCCTCAAAGTTGGTAGTTTGTTATTGTCACGCACTTGTGTAATTGTTCAGATTTCTAGAAGGGCCTGTTTGACTGGTTATAACTTTTAACCCTGTGACTCAATTGATAAAATTCCTCCTGTACTGTTTTCCAATGGTCAAGTACTTCTTATGTTTCAGTTTTCAGGCCATGACGAATCCATTTGCCCAGTTTGCCAACCTGTTTCCATTTACAATTTCTAATTTTTTAGTAAGGATCAGTTGCACAGTTTAGTCGGAGGCCCTATTCAGATGAGTGCATTAGGTGCCTTGTGATTGATCATAATGAAAGGGTTGTTGCATCATGTTGTAGGCATAAGAAATAATGTTCATGCCGATTTTCAGCTCCCCATGTGTCTGTTCGACATGTTTGCCAGGGTCATTCAGTTTGCAGATTGTTAAGTTTCTTCAACAATGCACAGTTTGGTTTTGTGAGTGGCTCACTTTGGGGTCTTGCCATTTGCGCCCAGATCGAGGTCAAGCATAATTGAAGGTTGATCCATAATGTAAACATGAAAGTGATTCTCCATGATAAGTTTCAGATTTTGACGAATCCGATTGGTCACTTTGCTTGATCATTTCCAAACCTAATTTCTACAGTTTCACTGTTTTCCAGTTCAGGATGTTCTGAGGGCACAACTTTGGAGGTTATTTCTTGATAATCGGTTGATTATTTTGGGAATCAAATCAGAGCCTTGTTTTATATATATAAGAAAGATCATTTATCCAAGGTTTCAGGCCGTGAAGGTTCCATTTGATGTCATTGCCAGGCCAGACAGAAAAGTGTTTTACAATGATAAAGGTGCGGATGGAATAACTCTGCAAACTAGTCATTTTCATAAATGCGTAGCTTTTGAACGGATCATCATCTCTAGTTGCAGATTGTTTTGTTGCGATCTTTGTTGATGAGGTTTCTTCCGATTTTAGTGGCTCATCTCCAGTTCGCCATTTGATATTTATCATTCGTCTCTTTCCGGGCAATCGGCAGTGTTTTCAGTCTGTAATCTGCCGGCAATTTTGAACGAGCATTTTCAAACTTTAAAATCTCTCGCCTCGTTCATTTCTAGGCAAAGCCATCTAACAGGGTTGTTGTCTATGGTACAAAGTTCGTGTCCGCCAAGTTTCGGCATTCAATAATATGTTTTCATCAGCATTTTAATAGCACAACTGGAGTTGTTTTATTGAGATTTGGTGACTGGCGAGGTTTCCAAATTTGAAGTTCTTTAAGGTTTCTAGTTATCTGGGTCAAATCCATTTGCCGACACTGGTCCTTTCGAGTGATTTCAGGGCCGGTTGTTTGAGTTCAAAAAAATTTTAGGCTGGACCCGCTTGGGGTCCAACCTGCCTCATTGGTCTAAATGGAGCTTTATCATCATCGCTGCATTTGTACTTTCAGAGACAACATGCTGAGAAGTCATTAAAATGGATGTGCGTTGGAATATTATCATGAAGTCAGAGATAACAGTAAGAAATGTGAGATGATTGAATGTTGGAAATTGTTGAAATTGATAGCAATAAAGTCTACAAAGATAAAGGGCTCGATGAGTCGAGATTGAATTCTATGCACTAAACAGTAGAGACTTAAGAGTTTAATGAAATAACCATGAGGGGATTTAAATAAGAAATAGTGAAACCTGTCTTCACTATCGTGCTGGTTGAGGAAAGATATTGGTAGTAGTTTCCCCTTATCCAGGCATAACAATAGACTTCATGTTCAAAAATCCAACAGACAATACAATTAATTGTTATAAGCAAGGTTTTGCCTTGCGTATTAGCACTTGCAGGCCAGTTTGTGAGGCTTCAAAGTGTGGAAGGGACTGCATATACCTCTTGGGAGGTCACGTGCTTGTCCTCCTTGGGGGAGCGTGAATCTCTACGGGTCTGTTTACATGTGATTTGGAGGATTGCGGATCTTTCAAAACAGAATGTGCTCACCTTTGGATAATCCATGATACATCATTCAAGTGGGCTCACTCTTCCCCCACGCGCCATGAGTTTTGATGGATTCAGCAGGCCCAAAACAAGTGGTTTGTTGCCTCTTTCAAACGCTTTTCCCTCCACTTTTGTGGGCTGTCTGCAATACTATAGGGAAGCCTTGCATGAGCATCTCTCATGGGAGGAGTGTATTCCATAAAGAGGGGATTGCAGCTTCTGAGAGAACTTGCCCAGTTTTTTAAAATAATATCACAATAGTTTTGTCACGTCCTTCAAATCCAAATATAATGAAAGGGCACACTGTCATGCTGAGGTTGCAGGCTTTTGTGAGGAGTTGTGAACTGAGAAAGGAGGGAAGATGTGTAGTGAGCACAAGTGCCCAAGCACAAACAAAACAGAAATGCCTGCATATATTACGTTGAAGACCACATACACCAAGTTTGAGAGGTGTTGTGTTCTCTCCCATATGCACTAGAAGAAGAAAGGTGAAGTTGCATACATTTTGGAGACACCAAAGCAGGTGACTAGAGGCGTTTTTGGGTCAGGGCAACCAGCGTAGGAAAATAGAATGCCATGTGCGTTGTTTTTGTGTTTCCATTGTAAGATGTGGCTGGTAGCAGATGTGCGCACCAGATCCGTTACGAGAGACATAATGGAGGTTGTGTGGACTTCCCCAGACCTGCGTAAGCCTCCATAAGATTTTGCAGACATAAAGGAGGGGTGCGTATTTGTTGCCAAGGCCCAGTGAGATGAACAAAGACTTGTGCTGCATACGTGTCTTATGGACTGGTACATGCTCCTTTGATGCGCTTGCAGTCCCCAATGAGGGCAAATAGACCGTGTTTGTTTGCTGCAAGGGAGTGCACATGCAGATTGGGAAGTATATACATTTCCCCCATTGGCATACTTCGCAATTTGCAGGAGTTGGGTGGCCAAAACAAAGGCTCCTGTGTAATGTTTAATCCCACATCCGTTGTTTTCCTGTATGAACAAATGTTTAAAAGGAACAGGGCTTGTGTAAGATGTAAAGCAAGGTAAACAGGAGAGCAATGAGGTGAGCCTTTCAGTTAGGTGGGCCCTACTGGGGCCTGTCAATGAGATGTAATTTTTGAAGGGCAAAATATTATTACAAAGGGATATTTAGTCCCACATTGATGCCGCCAGGGAAAGCTAAGTTATTTATAAGTCAAAACACACACTAGACCAATGTCCAAATGAGGACGCCCAGTTGGAGGGCCTTTCATGTGCGCGAAAACCGAGGAGACATGTGGACGGATGACGTAGCAAGCAGGCTCCACACACGCAGGTAAATATATTTTGACGAAACCCACATTGTGCAGATCCAGCTCCTCGAGATGCGCGCCAGATTGACGATCGTCGCCAAAGCGCCAAGATGAAATTGCACAGAGATTAATATAGCGGTATAGCGAGATGGTGACACCTGTCACCTAATGACGTGGCATGATGATGCAATTTCATGCCCGGTGGATCAAAGAGCCCAATTAGAATGTGACACTTGGCGGAGGACAGTGACGAGGCACTGACGAAGCAGATCATTGAGCAGATGGTTGGCCGCCTTGGGATGCGTGCCGATCCGGCAATCGTTGCAAAAGCGTGAGTTTGAAGATGCTCGAGGTTTAACCATGGCAAAATGGCAAGGAGCTGACACATGTCCCGAGGTGAGCTGTCGGGTGGGTGCACAATCAACGAGGCTAGACAACAGGAGTGACATGTGGCAGAGGTGTGACATGGCAGATGAGGTGGACTAGTAGACGAATCAGGTGATGCCAAGTGGCATGGGGCCCACCTCAAAATTTGAGGTCTCCATAAAGTTAAAATTCGAATTTGATAAAGTCAACTATATCAAAAGGTCAAAAATTTAGATAATGGACGCTGTTCACATGGAATAATGTTTGAGGGCTTTATTTTTACCCAAATATGCAAGTGTTATATATTTTTGGAATCGGCTCGGATCGAGGAACGCAATGGTGGCATTTAAAATCAGATTCGACAAAGTTGGTGAGAGCAGTAATGGACTGTGTAATTTCGGGTTCAAATTTGGGTAAAGATGCAAATATTTTGTAAAGAAGTTTCTAGATTGTAAATGATATCAGATTTGCCTAGGATATTTTTGAGTCTTAGGGTTGACTGTGTTGCCCTAAAAGTGCCCTAAATGATATTTTTGATGTATCCCTTTCTCTATAAAGGAAATTTTGTAATCATTTAGAGGTGCTAGTAGGAAATTCTTGACACAGGAAGCTAAAAAGCTAAGTGTGTATCCTCAGTCCAGATTGTAATATGTTTTGCGAAGTTGTGTCAATACAGTGGAAAAACCTTTTGTATCTTTTGCATATTGTCTAGGTGTTGTATTCTGAAATGGTTTGTAATACAGGAACTTGAGTCCTCATACTTAATGCAATTTTCAGTTTTCAGATCTCTCCTTCAATTGTGTTTCTTGGGTTTTGAGTTTTCTGACTCTTTGCACAGGGTTTACTTGTGTATATGTTTTATCTCTCAGTCTTGATCTAAGATCAGGTTAAAAGTCTCTGAGTGAAGCATAGATTCATTTGGTTCAATCAGGAAGGATGTTTGTAAGCAGTGTATGAATCTGGTTTGTTGTGTTTATGGCTTGGAATCTGTGTTCTTGTATTCTGTATCTATCTCAGATATATTGCCCAATGGATAAGGCACTAATCAGAAATCAGTATCTCATGTAGTGGTGCATCTTTGGCATGATTGTTTACATTCTGCAAGAAATCATATAATCATATCCAGTAATTTAAATTTCATTTACATTTACAGTTGTTTTACCCAATGATGGAGAGTCAATGAATAATAGGTTGTTATTTAGTACTTTCTCACTGTCATCTATTGTAAGATCCAGTATTGAATAAGAAACAGAGTTAAATCTATTGAATCAGGTGTACCCACCTTGGTTTTACAGAGCCAGAAGTGAAGAGGGCAGTCTTGTCCCTATAGTTGGTCCAGTTGCTTATAGATTTCCCACATTTGGAATTAACCACTCCTTAACATCAGTCATAAGCATATTGGTATCTCATGGAGTGTAAAATCTTATCCAGGAACCAACACCTCTTACATTCCAACTGTGTATGTTCATCATCATTAATTATTTCAAAGAGGGTTTTTTATTCTTCTAAAAACATGTTAAAACAATCAGGCAACTCGGGTTTTTTCTGTTTGTTATTACTTCTTGTAGAATTAGATAGGATTGCCTATCCATGGTTTTCCTTTTTTTCTTTGCAATTTTGCTAAGAACTTCAGTAAATTGTTCCTCGCAGCCATCTTTCAATCCTACTTTTGTAACATAAGGCACAATTTGTTTATCTGTTGCCATCTCCATCATAGAGTCCACAACACTAGGTGGGGAATCACTCTTATCCAAAGGTAATTGTTTGGTATTCCTCAGCTTCTTTGCTCTCTCGTTAATAGTTTCTAACACTATTTGTTGAGTGTTTTTTCCGGTGGGGGTATCTATATTTTTCCCTTTATCAACACTATAATCACCAGGGGCACTATGTTCTGCTTGATAACCGACGCGAGTAGAGGGAGGACCATTATTGTTGTTTGTAGTAGGAATGACCTCAAACTCTTCCTCAAAGAGGGGATTAGCCAGCGTAATGAACTTGCTACCCGTATTAAAGAGAGCAGAATTATCAATGACTATTTGTTCAACACCCTCAACATTATCAAGAGTAACTGGTTTATCATCAATATTGTTGGAGTTTGATTCCACCTTTTTCTCTTTATCAACTTCTTTGTTCAAATTAGGGATTTTGCTAGAATTGCCCGCTTGCGGCCAAATTAAAATTTGCATTTTGTGAATTTTTTAGAGATGGACAATCGTATCTCTTATGGCCATTCAATTTACAGTGAAAACAAGCACCCAAATTTCCAAGCATAGCAAGTTCCCACGTAAAATTATCTTATTCTATTTTGAGAGAGATTATTTCTAGACTATCAACTTTAGGGGACAAAGCAATAAGAATTCTTGCATTTAAATGGGGCAGAGTGACCCTCGAGTCCTCTGCCTGGAAAACCAACCCCGGGGGTTTTAATATTTGTGGAATAAAAGGCCAGAATTCTGGCTGCAAGTACCTCAATTCTACCCAATTGGGCGAGGAACAAGCAACAACCTGCTCGAGATCACCCTTAGGCGACCAAGGAAAGGCTCTAAATAAAGAGTGACCCACATTCCAGAAACTTTTCTTTAAAGCCCTATCTTGCATACTGTGGGATTTCAAAAAAATCACGAAAAGCCCTTTTTGAATCATTCTACAGAAACTTACATAAATCCCCAATTTTTTTTCCCACACATTCATTAAATTAATCATCAAAAACATTTTTTAAAAGCAATAAATTGTTATCCATGCAAACAAAGAAGATAGCAATGCTTCTCAAACGAGATTGTTCAAAACTAATAACTTTCACCATTTCTTCGTTAGGAGAGACAGAATGAGTTTTCAAACCAATCGAAGATGGCTTACCATTTCCTCCCCCTCTGGGATCTCCATTTTTATGACGCTTATGCTTCCATGTCAATCTCCATTGGTTCCAGCAGCCCCAAAAAATCTTCCTAGCTCCATTTCGGACTGTCTGAATATTTTTCCATCGAAACTTGCAAAGGACGGGCACACTCGAACAAACTATTCTGAAACAACTGTCTTATAAGATGGTTTCCCTTGTTCCGGTTTCGAAGGGCTTGCTTTTTCATTATTAACAATCTCATCATTCTACATAATATCCATACACTCCTCTTTGTTACTAGGTATGCCATCATTAATAGAACCCATTCAAAACACACGAGTGAAACCATGTTGAGGCTGCAATGAGCCAAACCCTAATGGCACAATGAGTTTTTAAACCAATCGAAGATGGCTTACCATTTCCTCCCCCTCTGGGATCTCCATTTTTTATGACACTTCTGCTTCCATGTCTATCTCCATTGGTTCCAGCACCCCCAAAAAATCTTCCTAGCTCCATTTCGTCTGAATATTTTTCCATCGAAACTTGCAAAGGATGGGCACACTCGAACAAACTATTCTGAAACAACTGTCTTATAAAATGGTTTCCCTTGCTCCGGTTTTGAAGGGCTTGCTTTTTCATTATTAACAATCTCATCATTCTGCATAATATCCATACACTCCTCTTTGTTACTAGGTATGCCATCATTAATAGAACCCATTCAAAACACACGAGTGAAACTAGGTTGAGGCTGCAATGAGCCAAACCCTAATGGCACAATGAGTTTGAAGAGAAGGATAACACATGCGAAAACAAAAAACAGAAAATAAAACCAAGGACAAAACAAACAATAAACACAAATGAGGACAATCCAACGCAGCGAAAACAAGGACACAAAGTACAGATGCCTGCACCAGCAAGGTAAGGTACGGCCTCCCAGGAAATGTGGTGTCTTTCCACCTCCAGAGAGTGTACCACTTCTAGAGCACATCTTTCCTTATCCTACTTGCATTTATTTTTAATCACCTAACCTTAATAGAAAATAACAATATTATTTTGGGAGATGCGAGATTGTCCTACACCCCTGGATGCTCCTACATTAGACAACCGAGGTAGGAAAAATTTTGTGAGGACTCACAAAATGGAGTGGAGTAGTTGGACAACACTTTCAGGTCGTTGGCAACCTGCAATGAGCTCCATCACTAATGTAGACAAAGATAGCTTCTTCCTCTACCACTTCCAACACTTAGTTGGAACACTTGTCATTCTCCTCCACCAAGTGTTCACCAATTTCCTCTTCATCCACATGTATTCACAACCATTGTAGATTATCCTCCTTCGCCAAAGGCACTCTCCTCTCCTCTCCCCTTCATGGGATCTTGCCCATCACTAAAAAACCACCTCCACCAATAACCTCCAACATCTTGAACATGCTCTCCATGCAAACACATCTTATCTCCATAGAAATCTAAAACATCCACTTGCACTCTCTCCACAACTTCTACATGCTCATATGCAATATCTATTAGCTCATCAATGTTCATCTCTTTTTCACAAAACTCGGAAAAATCAATTACCTCCTCAACTGTTGCAACATCCTCTTCCACAGCTACAATGTCTTCTTCATCACCTACCATTTCAACTACAACTTCTTGAGGTAGCTCCACTACATCTTCACTTGACATGAACAAATCTTCTATTTTCACACCCTCTTTTCTAATCTTCGCATCAAGTTCTTGATTAACCCCTCCAACAACCTCCAAATCTACCCTTTGAACTTCATCTCCTACTAACTCAACCTGCAAGATATTTTCTTCTCCATCGCATTCTCGATTTTTACTCCCCAGCGTCAGGTCCACAATGATCGTGTTCTCCTCTCTTTTCTCTTCTTTTGTATAGGCTTCTCACTTCTTTTGCCTTCCTATTGCAATTGTCTTTCTTCAATGGGAATCTCCACATCCCATAGCTCTCTTCCCAATATTGTTCTAAGAACAAAATCATCACAGACCTCCTCATGACCAGTTCATCTTCCTCTTCTTCAAACTCATCCTCTCCTCATAGGCTACAATCTTTCACTCTCATTCACTTTTTCTTGCAGCTTCAAGCTCTCAATCGCTCAAGACTCTACAAACCTGCAATGATCCTTTTGAAACTCTCCACAACCGCTTCTCACTTTCATGTGCAAACTACCTCACGATCGGCAATCTATTTACTCCTCTACTCTTCACCCTTAGGTCCCGATGTCGATTGCCTCACGTTCAAAGATTTATCCATAAACTTAGAAAAACTAGCTCTGCAACTTCTCTACATAGCTCCTCTCGCAACTTGCTCATAAATCTACAACAAACTCACATACATCATTCCTCTACCCAACCAAGATTTCTAGAAGAAAACTCTCACTTCACCTACCACTCTTTTTTTAATGGAGGAACTATGTGCACCTTCTACCAAGCTTTTATCTCTATTGGAGGACAACCAACATGCTCTCATAAAAATTTCATCCAACCCAATGTTCAAGTGTAGAAGTGCAGATTGCCTCACATTCAACGATCTATCTACATACTCAAGATTTCTAGCTCCGATACCATTTGACATAGGAGACTCCCCTAACATACTCAAACACATGTTGTCTTACACCATATGAGAGTTACTCCACCCAACATATACATAGCATAACAAAGAGAATAAATCATAAAATTGCAAGAAATAACTTCCCTTCTATTTCTCAATGATGTGAAAATGCACACATGCTCTTCTATTCAATAAAATGAAATACACATTCTTGAATGGCAAAATATTATCCACTTAGGTTTTACAAATTCACAAGATGGAGCTAAAAACTATTGTTCTACACTCCTTACTACTCCTCTTCATCCATGAACAAAAGAAATTAACTCTAATTGAATAACCTCTAGCGCAAGCCTCCCCTTTTAGAATCCTTGTCTCTTGGAAATCCCACTCCCTCTTTTGATCAACATCACATGGCTATCAATAAAAGCAACGCCTAGCCAATAGATGACATTTCAACTTCCCTAAGAGGCCACCTAAAGAGATGTTTTTTAAATTTTCCCAAGTGGGTGCCTAAAAAGGTGTCTTTTCCCATTTTTATGTAACCATTCAATAAATATAAGTACATGACTCTTCCCCTCTCTTGTTACCATGTCAAGAAGGCTATTTCTATAATTTTAGCATTATAAATGATAGAAAAAGGTGTTCCTTGTCAAAAAAATACAATTGCCTTTACACCTAGGCCACAAATATTAAATATTTTCAACCTCCTAAGTCATTTTGGGGACTTTCTTAGGTACATACTACATGGAGAACCACAGATGCTTGCATATATTTTGAAGGTGACCTTAATAGAAAACAACAATACTTTTTTGGAGATGTAGGATTCCCCTAGACCCCTGGATGGTCCTGCATCTCCTAGTAAATATGATAAAGAGTTAACATTGTGTAAAATGCCAATTCAACAAGCTGAGCATCAAATCTTTTAAGCTCATAAAGTGATAGCAAATAGGTAAACAACGTGCAAAACCGGATTCATATCCTAATGGACACGACAGAGAGTCAAAATTGAATAAAATGCTGCATCCAACAAGCTGACTACCCAACGGGATAGACTCAAGTGGCAAATGTAAACTGATACCGAAACTTGAAACCCAGGTTCAAATCGTAGCAGATATGATAAAATTAAAATTGAATTAAATCCTGCATCCAACAAGCTGAACATTAAATGGGAAATGCTAGGGTAGCAGATGCGAATTGGCTCAGAAAATTGAGACCCAGCTTCAAAGCTTAGTGCACACGATAAAAAGTTAAGATTGGATAAAATACTGCAACAAACAAGCTTAATGTTGAATGCGATGATATCAAGTAGCAAACACAATTTGGCTCACTGGTTCAAACTCTGGTAAATATTGTAAAGAGTTAAAATTGGGTAAAATGCCACATCCAACAAACTGGGTAAGGCCAAGGCAATCTCCAAGAAAAGATAACTCTTGGCCGTAGCATCTAAGCCAAAGGTTGTCCGAAAAAAAAAACACAAATATACTCGACACAAACGCCAATTGATATTGATAAGCCCTATCTAAATAAGACGCAACAAATACCCACAACCACCAGAGTCTAATCCCAAGGTATATGCTTAATACATAAAATTTGAAAACCACGGAACTACTAGCTACAAATCAAAATCCAGAATTCTTTTTAATAAAGAAAAAGATGAAAGGGATCAAGGTTACGATACCCATTGAGTGAGGTCGACATTGAAGTCGTACAAAGTCACGTGAGCTGCCGTCGTGAGAATTTCTTCGACATAGCGATCGATCCGCTGAAGAACAGTTAAATTTGAGTCGTTGGTGGCCTGCTGGCTTAGTTGCGGGATTATTTTACCGTTCTGAGACATTGTAATAGGAATTAGCTCTCTCTTTCTCTGTTATGTCACATTCGGCTCGATTATGTTCTCTGTTGCATGAGAGGAGAGACCTGAGCCTATACGCTGCTGTTTCCGTTTGTGGGCTTTACTTTCGATTAAGATGGTAAGGCGAAACTATTTTAAGAGGAAACTTTTTTGGAGGGGGTGTAGCCTTTTATTAGTGATTTTGTGTGGGGGTGTCGGCGATTGAAAGAAATCTTTATTTCACTCCAGAGGAATTTAAGATCTTTTTTTATTTCTCAATTTGCGTATGATAGTTCAGACCCTTTCGATGGGCATTTATAATAGAACAGAAATGTTGTACCTCTAATTTCAAATTTTTATTTTGGGTTCTAAAATATAGATTTTCATGCAAGATGTGTTTTGTTAAGTCTTGTTCTCTTTTTGAAAAAAGAAGATTAGGTTATCTATTTTTAGGTGCATTTTGTGTATGGCTTTTGGGGACATTTGGAACAAATACATAAGGGTCCGTTTGGACCATGGCATACGGAATGCCGGATATGGTCAATTCTGGAATATGTTGCAAATCCGGAATACCATATTCTCAAAATGATATTCGGAATATGTGTTCGACCTGTTTGGACCACCTGGAAGATGACTAAGAAGATCTATTTTCCGCGTTTGGCTGCGCATTTTGGAATTGGAATATTGACTGGATGAGAATTTATTTTATTAATTTATTTGTAACAATTTGTGATTTTTTCAAATGTTATGATGTTTTTCATATTTTTTGGTATTTTTGAATATTTATTTTATTTTTGCAATAAAATATTATTATAATATTTTATTTATTTTTGAATACTTATTTTATTTGTATGCGATTTTGAATATTTATAATATTTTGAAATAAAATTATGTTTATAAGTTTATAAACATTGTAACATTTTGTATAACTTTTTTATAAAATTTATAGACCCAAAAAAAATTTATTATAATATTTTATTTTATTTTTGAATACTTATTTTATTTTATTTTATTTGTATGCGATTTTCAATATTTACAATATTTTGAAATAAAATTATGTTTATGAGTTTATAAAAATTGTAACATTTTGTATAACTTTTTTATAAAATTTATAGACCCAAAATAAAATATAAAATTTATAAAATTTGTATACCCAAAATACACAAATAAAATATAAAATTTGTAGACCCAAAATACACAAATTTATAAACAAGTCATTTATTTTATTATTTATTTTTTACAAAATGTTGCCAACCCAGCTCAATAGGAGCACCGGTAGGAAAGAGCCGGGTGGAGAAAACCTCCGGTCTAGCCCCACAAAATCATGCGCTGATATAAAATTTACATAATTTGAATGAGGCATTCCTCTTTTTACATAATGCAGATACAGTTTTACAACTTGAATGAGGCATTCCTCATTTTACATAATGCAGATACAATGTTATAATTTAGTCTGATGAGTCTTTGACGCTCTGTCATGCCTGAACTCTTGTTTTTGTCTGTAGACACTGCACACATAAAACATACAACTGCTTTGTGCTTTTGTTAGTACACCAATGAAGTACATTCAGTTGCTAACTTTTGTATTAGTTTTTTAAAAAAATCTTATTAATTATTATTACCTTCTATGACCCCCTTTGATTCTTACCTGAATGATCCACGCTTGTCAAGATAAAAACACGACCAATTAAATGAGTTTATACATGATATATCTATGTTAATATCAAAATACAAAATTGAATAATTCCTAAGCTCATATCTGTATTGCACAATATCAAAATACAAAATTGACTAGTTCCTGAACTCATCTCCGCATATTACAATATCAAAATACAAAACTGAATACTTCTTGAGCTCATCTACGCATATGGTCGCACAAAAGATATGCGATTACAATACAGAGAAGGCATCGTAAAAATATAATTTCATTTGTCCTAGCTTGACAACTATTGCACTCAAATCTTGGATTGTGGATGAGTGGAGATGAGCGGATGTTTGGATTATGGATGACTAGAGATGGGCGAATAGATGTAGATGGGTTGTCATCGACCCATCTAAAGTACCCACAATCATGATAGCCTTGTGATGCCCAATCTACATTAGTATTGAATACTATTTACATTACAAACATTAAATATATACACATTACCAACCTTTTTTTTGTTTGGACAACACCAATATTGTCGTCTAGGGTTCTCCACTGACCGTGAAATCTTCAACTGGCATTGCCCACCACCACATCGACAACTTGGCACATTGATCAGAGCCATCAAACCGATTTCAATAATGCTCCTATATCAACAATCCCAAAATTAAACAATAGCAATAGCAATAAGACACTCAACATTCAGACACTCTGACATGCAACGTAAAATGCATCAAGTCATGAAGCCTAGCATGGACTCTCTGTCAGATAGAGCCATTGTCTTGCATGAAATTAGTCATTCTGTAGACACTGGTCTAGTGTTGTCAACAGACCCAAATAGTTCAAAGATACTCGAACCAATCAGATGTTTTATGGGGTGCATTTTTGTATTGGTGTATAAACACGGCAGATATGTATGGATATCACAAGGGGGACACATAATAACTGCATATGAAGAAAAGGATTATAGATCCCTAAAAATTATGTGATTTAGCCCTACCAGATGATGTAATCTCCTGCATTACAAGAAAGAGGACAAAAATGAGGATCATTGTCTTACCTTAGGAGGAATTCACTTCCAAAAAATATAGTAGATTAAAGTACAAGTTTATATCATTTCACGTAGTTTTGAGATTAAGTCTCAAAGGTTTTTCAGACAGTAAAATTGTGTGTTGAAGAATCAAAGATGGTGTAAAGGAGTTTTTGAACAAGATGATAATTGAATGTGAAAGTATTCAAGCAAACTGAATATAGTAATAAAAGATACAAATAAGATGTTCATAGTTCCAGATGTATCAAGACCTTGGGGTAATATATGATGGAATTCATAGCAAAGGCTTTCCTAAAGGTAATATAACAAGGTGAAATATAAAATTATTGGTTCCTGCAAAGTCTTGAGAAAATTTCAGAACAAATATGTCCCAGATTAAGCTACCAGAGGGAGTTGAAGAGTCTCCCACTTTCAATGTTACAGAATTATATGGATATCAAAAGTGTGGAGTATTAACACTGCAGACAAACTAAACTTGAACTCAATATTAACTCAGTAAAAATACAAGTTCCTGTTCAAAAAGGCAAGACAAACTAAACTTGAACTAATGAGTCTTTTTTAAGTATTCACTAGTACTGAATATTATCAGTTAAAGCTATTGTACAAACATTTCACAAAAGACAAGTGTTCAAAAGGATATACAAGGGACACAGTGTTAATAGAAATCCAACATGCTGGCTGTTTAATTTCAGCCAATATGGACAGTTTTGAATAATAGACGCTCTCACCAAGCAGTACATAATAATCACCTAAACTTTTTCAATGGTTTTGAATGAATCATAAAGAATTAAAAGTGTTTGGAATGAATCAAAGATGGTGAGATAGAGTTTTTTGAACAAGATGACAGCTGCATGTAAAAGTACTAATGCAAATTGAAAAGCAATAACAGTACAAATAAGATGTTGATAGTTCCAGATGTATCAAGACCTTGTGATATTCTAATTTGCAAAGGCCTTCTAGAGAGTAATTACCAATTAGAATGCCACCACAGATTTAGTAAATATGTTGTTCCTAATTTCTCAACTGAAAAGGAAGGATGCACGATCCTTTTAGTCATCACTGACCTATACACATGTTCCTACATAGAAACAGGCTTCGATTTTTGCTGAGGGTTTAACAAACTAAAAATTACACGTTCATTGAAAGGAAATGAAAAAATAAATAAAGGTTCGTTGATTAACCCAATCTATCAGATTTCTTTAAAGCTTAAGTTAAACGTTTACCTTAATCTATTGCCACTCAATAGATTAAGGTAAACGTTCATGTTTCTCAGCCCAGGTGTATCAATTGTTATAGTGTGTTCTCATTTCTGTATTTATTACCAGTGTTTCTCAGCCCAGGTGTTTCTCTAAAACAAATATGCAAGCAAAATACTACATGGCAGATACAGACAATGCCCGATCAGAGATACATGACAAAAATATATGTGCATGTATAAGTAAGACAGATAAAATCTGTATGAAAGTATAACATTTATGAGGCCAATCATGGTATCCAGGCTACTCAACTAGCATCTCTGATCATCCACTTCAGTTATCTATTCTCCTGAATAATCTGCGTAAATGGGTGTTCAATCAGCTTGGCCATAAGAATCACTACAGCAGCAGTAGGAATGATAACTAGAGGGGTAGTAGCAATAGTAAATCTGTACATTGAAGAATCAAAGATGGTGAAATAGAGTTTTTTGAACAAGATGATAGCTACATGCAAAAGTACTAATGCAAATTGAAAAGCAATAACAATACAAATAAGATGTTGATAGTTCCAGATGTATCAAGACCTTGTGATATTCTAATTTGCAAAGGCCTTCCAGAGAGTAATTACCAATTAGAACGCCACCACAGATTTAGTAAATATGTTGTTCCTAATTTCTCAACTGAAAAGGAAGGATGCACGATCCTTTTAGTCATCACTGACCTATACACATGTTCCTACATAGAAACAGGCTTCGATTTTTGTTGAGGGTTTAACAAACTAAAAATTACACGTCCATTGAAAGGAAATGAAAAAATAAATAAAGGTTCGTTGATTAACCCAATCTATCAGATTTCTTTAAAGCTTAAGGTAAACGTTTACCTTAATCTATTGCCACTCAATAGATTAAGGTAAACGTTCATATCATTTCATATAGTCTATGGATTGATTCTCAAAAGCTTTTACAGGCTTAGTAAATCTGTACATTGAAGAATCAAAGATGGTGAAACAAAGTTTTTTGAACAAGATGACAGCTGCACGCAAAAGTACTAATGCAAATTGAAAAGCAATAACAGTACAAATAAGATGTTGATAGTTCCAGATGTATCAAGACCTTGTGATATTCTAATTTGCAAAGGCCTTCCAGAGAGTAATTACCAATTAGAACGCCACTACAAATTAATCCAAAGATAATGTAGAGAATACAAATTAATCCATAGCAGAAAACTGGTATCAAAGAGCAACATTTCACAAACATTAGTTTTGATTTTAAATAAAAGACCCAATAAACATCGGTCAACTAAAGTCCAAACTTCAATATCATATAACGGATTCTCTCCCCTTCATCCATTGTCAAGAAAAGTGCAGCTGATTCTGGATCATGCATTAACTTTTCATATACTTCAATTATAGTAGAGTCGCGAAGGCCAGGGATTGCTTTAAGTGCTTTATGCAACTCCGCTGCCTCACTTCTCAAACTAGAAGCTTTGTCCACTCTCAGAGGCTGTGCAAGGCCTGTTGTAATGCTTGCAAACAGATCTTTGATCGTTTCACAAATCGAATCCAAGGAATTTACCAATGTTCCCCTCCTCCTCTTTGGCCTCCTTGATGATGTTGAAGGGTTATCGTTGCCACTTGCAGTAGATTGGTTCGATATAGGTGTATCAACAGATTCATTACCATCATTACCCAAATCAGCAGCAGTCTCAAAATAGGCATTATCCATACCATGAACACTGAAAACATCATCATCAACGAAATCCTCCTCTGTCTCTTGAGCTGTTGCAGCTGCAGTGCCCTCAGCTATGTCATTCCCAACAATAGAGGATAATTCATTGAAGTACTGAAATGGCTGCCTCTTATACATTCGAGCATTTTTAAATTCCTTTCTCTGAATCATGGCATAACAATTCAATTCATTATTGGTCCTTCATTATTTAAAAAGATATATTCAACTTAAAAAGAGATTTGAAGACCATGTTACCTTCAACAACTCCTCCCAAACACTATCCTCAGCATCCATAGATTGGGTGGTCTCGTTCCAAGCTAAGCCGCTTGTATTCCTCAATTCTTTCATAAGCCTATACCCTTGTTTCCAAGTTTTCAGCTTGTTCTTGAAGTTTTCCTTCGAAAGGTTCATTTTCATCTCATTATTGAACCTCCTTTTGATGGCTGTCCAAGCCTCTTTCTTGAAACCCCCATCGGCTTTCTTTCCAAGCTGCACTTGCTCCTGTAGCAAGTCTAGCAACTTGCGTTCCATCTCTTTTGTCCAGAACACCTTCTTGGAAGAAGAAGTTGCCTGGACAACTTGATCACCATCCATAGACATACCTGATGCACACACAACATGATAATGTACACTCACTATAAGTATAGTCACAAATGAGGACAGTCACTCTAAAGACAACATGATAATGTACACTCACTGTAAGGACAGTCACAAATGAGGACAGTCACTCTAAAGGCAACATGATAATGTACACTCACTGTAACTCCTGGTATAAGAAGGGACAGTTTCAAATGGTCTCCTCTATAGTTGTTACTCCTGGTATATTCTTCTCTGTAGATGCTACTGTGTGCTAGGGAACTTCTTAGAACTGTTGGTATATTCTTAGAACTTGTTACACCTAGGAACTTCTTAGGACAGTCACTCTAAAGACAACATGATAATGTACAGTCAATGTAAGGATAGTCACAGTGAGTGTACATTATCATGTTGTCTTTACAGTGACTGTCCGCATGTGTGACTGTATTAAATATAGCATGAGAACATTAAATATAGCAGCATTAAACATAACATGACAATATTAAATATAACATGAGAACATTAAATATAGCAGCATTAAACATAACGTGACAATATTAAATATAACATGACAACATTAAATATAGCAGCATTAAACATAACATGACAATATTAAATATAGCATGACAACATTAAATATAGTAGCATTAAAAATAACATGACAACATTAAATATAAAATATAGCAACATTAAACATAACATGAGAATATTAAATACTAATATGACAACATTAAATATAACAACATTGAATATAACATGACAACACTAAATATGGCATAATGGCTTTTATTAATGTATAGTATCAGTTTGTGAAATTTATGAAATCTGACATTAGTTTAAACACTGCCATAATAGTTATTCAACCGACTAAGATCGGGATCTATAGTCTTCCCACATCCTTCTTGCTATTTCATCTCGAAAATTGGCCCAATCATCTCTTTCACGCTGGCTCAACCCATATGTCTCAAGCACTGGTACATCTATCCCATCACGACCATCTTCCTCTTCAATTTCTGCCTCAGATGGAAGGCCGTCCTCTATCGTAATGAAGTTGTGAAGTATGCAACATGCCAAAACAATATGTGTTTGTGTCTTGATTTGATAAGACGTCGCATGCTTCAATATAGGAAAACGTTGCTTCAAAATCCCAAATGTACGCTCTATTACATTCCTAAGCGAGGAGTGTCAATGATTAAACAACTCTTGTGGGGTGTTTATTGGGTTTGCTCTTGAAAACTCCTTTAGGTGGTAGCGTGTGCACCGATAAGGCGCGAGAAATCCTGGTACGTTTGGATATCCAGCATCGACCAAATAATATTTACCTAAACAAAACAAAATGTCATTGTCATGACGTTGTTTTATTTTTCGTATGCTTCAATAATATAATCATATTTTACAAACCTGGGGGAACTACCAATGGATCGGCTCTAGATAGAGCCGAAGCTAGCACGCGGCTATCTGCAGCAGACCCTTCCCAACCAGCAAGGATGTATTGAAACTTATAATCAAATGAACACACTCCCATAACATTTTGTGACAAGTTTCCTTTTCTATCGCGATATTTAGCTTGCAAGTTGACATCAACAGTGACTGGTATATGGGATCCATCCATTGCTCCCACACAGTTCTGTAGTCAGATAAATCAATGGTGTAATGAACACGCAATAATAGGATTACAACTCTAAACAAAATTAAACCACTGGGAGATATACCTTGAAGTATGGGTCAAAACGGGTCTTCCCACTAATTTCGCAAGGAGTGTTTGGACCAGGGGGTATAAAATAATCTGAATGGAGTGCCAAGATAGCCCTCAAGACCTTATGGAAGTATCGGCTTACCGTCTCTCCAGAGTGCCCAAAGTTATGGGTAATCTTACGATTCCTCAAATTGTGGCCAAGAGTATGGAGGAACATGACTAATTGTTCTTCTAACATGAGGAATTATGTATCTTTGATGCTTCCTTTTTGCCTTAAAATATTGGCTAGTTTAAAGAAGGATCGTCTAGTCATGCGTATTTGGTCATGGCAATCCATCTCATTGGAGTTGACAACATGCTTATAAAAAGGAATTGCATCTCTTGTGCGCTTACGCATATTTTGACTACCTTCTTTTATACACTCCCCTATGGCCGCGACAACGGTGGCAAGAACAAGTACAACAACAGGCAAGACTCTTCTCCTCCTCATAATCTCTCCTTCCATTTCATCATCATCATCAATATCATCAATGAGATCCATTGAATTACCTAAAAATACCAACAAAACAATCATGAAACAACATAAGAAAACAACCAACTATAATGCATAATCAGAGAATAGAGTTGCAAGTTCAGTAGACAACATATGTTGACAAGAAAGTACTTTGTGTAATTATACAAAATGAGAAGTTCTCACAGTGACTGCCCCTTGTGTAATTGCCACTTGAACGAGGACAGTCACTGTAAAGACAACATGATAATGTACACTTGCAGTGAGTGTACATTATCATGTTGTCTTTAGAGTGGCTGTCCTCATTTGTTGAAGAAGAAAAACATTAATGTGGTTGAATAGCAATACATTCAAGTGGCAATTACACAAGGGACAGTCACTGTGAGATGTCCTCATTTGTGACTGTCCTTACAGTGAGTGTACATTATCATGTTGCCTTTAGAGTGACTGTCCTCATTTGTTGAAGAAGAAAAGCATTAATGTGGTTGAATAGCAATACATTCAAGTGGCAATCACACAAGGGATGAGTCACTGTGAGATGTCCTCATGTGTGACTGTCCTTGTCACAAATGAGGACATCTCACAGTGACTGTCCCTTGTGTAATTGCCACTTGAATGAGGACAGTCACTGTAAAAACAACATGATAATGTACACTTGCAGTGAGTGTACATTATCATGTTGTCTTTAGATTGACTGTCCTCATTTGTTGAAGAAGAAAAGCATAAATGTGGTTCAATAGCAATACATTCAAGTGGCAATTACACGAGGGACAGTCACTGTGAGATGTCCTCATTTGTGACTGTCCTTACAGTGATTGTACATTATCATGTTATCTTTAGAGTGACTTTCCTCATTTTTTCTAGTTCAAAAATCCTTAATATATAAAACACAATGAGGTAAGTTGTTTATATGACAATATAAGTTCATTGTTCTACTCTATGACTAAGTACAGACTGAGTAAATGTGTGTACGTGGTTAGTTAACCTTTTCAGTATCAACTGCTACAATCGAGAGTAAGAATCTTATATATGATCCAGTGGTGCTCTAAATCAAAACATTAATGATACTTATACCCATTATAGATATCAAATTACCAACATCTTTCCAAGGAGTCAAATGTTTGTTCTGTGTTTAAAACTTTAAATTTACTACTAAATAGATGATTATTGTGTATTATAATATCAATGGATGTTGTTTACAACTTTAAGTTGACTGTTATAAGGCAACAAATAGATGATTATTGGCTATTATAATATCAATGGATGTGACAATTAAATAACCGAATAAGTGTAGCAGTTCAAATATTTGATGCTACAGCCAGCCCTATGGCCAAGGAAGACCTCCATGATAAGAAAGAGAAAAAGAATTACCAAAATTAATGCTATTGAGAAATTAGGAAGTTGTGAAAGGGGAAATCAAATAATTTATTCCCTACTACACTTCAGATGATGGGCATAAGGCTTGTTTTGAGCTGATGGAAGATATTAAACTGCAAAATGTACTTGAAGAGGAATGTGATTGTGAAGGAAAGACTTTGTATCACTGCAGAGATTACCATGAAAGAATACAAAAATGCTCTGAAAGAAGAATTTATTATTATTGAGTTTCATGACATGGGTTGGCACTATCTATTTTAAAGCTATGAGTTTCCCTGTGACTGGATCCATCTAGCTATGTGGATGTAGTTATCCAAGCCATGCAGATCCTGGTCAGTCAATTACTAGGCTGATTGTGATGAACATTGAGAATGGCATACATTGGATGGGTATGCGGTATGATATGCTAGTCAGATTTCTTTTATTAAGCACACAAACAAAATTACTGTCACTTAAGTAGACATTTACAAGTAGGATTTCATTGGCCATATTCAAGACTTCAACTGTCGATCAAATTATTTTTCTTGGTTTCTTTTCTAAGTAATATGCCAATATTATAATAGGTTCTTATTGGTGATTGTAGTTTTAGCCTTGCTGACTCTAGCTTAGACCCCATGTCAAACCACCTCTTTCACATTGTTACTATGTTAATTGGGCAAATGTGCGCAGCCTATGTGTCAGCTAGATGGCCATCATTGATTGCATGTTTGTCCAGTGTCTTTGGTTTATTATTATGTCTGTAACCTAAATATCTAGGGTCTGTGTAGAAACTAAGTGGCCATTCTTTGTGCCTAAATTTCCTTATGTGACACAATCTCTGAGATGTCATTGTTCTTCTGCTCCAGATTGTGCAACCTTGACCTCAACTTTGATGCAGGCATTTGTTATTTTTAAAATTGTTCAATCACTTCAACCATCTATGCCCTGTGTGGAAATACATAACTAACCATTACACTATGTTTGTACTCCTGACATAAAATTAAGGAGGAAATTAAAAAATAGTGTTCTAAATATCACCATTCCCAAGTCCAAAAGGAAAATAACTATGTCCAAACAGAAATGAGGTGAGGTAAAAATTTTAACTATTTACTTATGCTATTTTCAATTACAAGAGACAACCACACATCTTAGTTTTGGCATTCAAACTGTGGCTGTATGTGTAAAATACAAGTCAGATTTGTATTTGGGTCCTGCATTCATCGTCTTCTAGGAATTTGGACTCTGAACGCTACACCATTGATTATAATTTGTTAGGTCTCCGAAATTGGTGTCTCATATCATGTTTGAAGTCATAGAGAATGATTCATCTACCTTACTGCTTTATGCAAAATTTGGTCTTTTGTGTGTGCTAAGCAGCCTGGTTTCCTGGTTTTCTAACACGATGTGGGATTTGAAATGGGATTTAATTTTTGAAATCAAGCTTGATATGTACAATTTGTCCTCTTCTCGGAAAGCACCATTCAAGTAGGCACAGAGGCACTAAATTGGAGTGTAAATGGGCTGGAAAGCACCATTCAAGCAGGCACAGAGGCACTAAATTGCAATTTTATGTGATTTTGAAATGAAGCATTGAATTGCTTAGGACAATCGCTGGTTCTTAACCTTTGTGTGTGAATGAGATAGTTCCTCTTATTCAAAATCATAGCTACAAGGATATAGAAAATGACAATAAGAATAGGTTATCTTAACACTCTTGGAGTGTTCAGTGATCAAATAGCTGTGTGTAGCTAACTGTATCACATAAAGAAAATGACTTAAGTCACTGTGATCAGAAAAGAGGAATATGATTGTGATTAGCATTTTCATAAAGAGCTATCAAGACATGTTAGAGCATAATAACAGATTCTATAGTAAGGGACTGAGAAGAGCATGTTATGATCAAGTCAGAGACATATCATCTGAGAAAACAAATCTATCAGCATTTATTAAAATGGTAAATGAATGCAAACATCAAAGTACAGAAGCAATAAGAACAACATGCCATAGGTAGTAGTGCTGATGTTTCAGAAGCATGGTCAATGTGGAGAATGGTACTACAGAGTACATGAGGACCAAGCTCAAATGTCACAGAATTGAAATAGGTACAACAACAAATTCATAGAAACTGAGGTGTGTGACCATCATATATCAGATACATTACAGTATTCCTATAGATAGCAATCAGCATGAAGGCATATGAGGAAGATATCATAACAGCAGAGATCCTAGTATGCGAAATACAGCTATCCTTCAGAAGTCGAGCATACAGATAATATTAGGTGTATACAATTCTTCATGGCTGGTAATCAGACATTTGCAACGCAAATGAGGGTTTTATTTCTGCCATTTTTTGGAAAACCTCAGAGCTCATAAATCAGTGTTAAAATCCTGGCCATATTACTAAAGCATTGGACCTTGTAATGGAGTACAAAGAAAAGTAAGGAAAAACTCACAAGTTTTGATTTATGAGCTCTGAGGTTTGTAACGCAAATGAGGGTTTTATTTCTGCCATTTTTTGGAAAACCTCAGAGCTCATAAATCAGTGTTAAAATCCTGGCCATATTACTAAAGCATTGGACCTTGCAATGGAGTACAAAGAAAAGTAAGGAAAAACTCACAAGTCTTGTTCCTTTCTGGTGGTGTCACAGAAACCCTCTACTTTTAAGCATTAAAAATGGAGAATGGAATGATTTCTCATGGAGTTCAAGCTGCAGCAGAAAGAAGCATTCCCATGTATGCAGAGGAAAACCACCGAATTTACTGAAAATGCTTGCAAATCCCACTATAAAAATCCATGGTGCTGCCCAAACCCTATAGCCTTCACAGAAGCGTCGCGGACAGAAGAAACGATGCAATGAAAAACACAGAGAAAAGACGACACGAGAGGCAGGAAGAATCACCAAAAAACCTCGCAATGCAATCACGCAGATGGAGGAAATAATGTCGTTGACCCTGCGGACCCGAGAGCTTTCAAAAGTGGATGTCAAAAATGTTACAAACACCCTGCGGACCTGACGACATTCCAAAAGCGGATTTCAAAAATTATATCAACACCCTGCGGACCCGACGACCTTTCAAAATTGGCATTCGAAAATGGGCATGTGAGCCCGATATTCCAATTCCACCTTTTCAAGTGGAAGATGGTATGCCCATTTTTTTTGGCAAAATTGGCATACCGAAATTCCAATTCCATCCGTGCATGTCGACCACAAACAATGGGTTTCAAATTTTGAATTCGCAATTCGGGAATAACAGCCGATATGCCTACGTCCAAATGGGCCCTAAGTATTGTAAAAGTGAGGAACAAATTATAAGGATGGTGGATGGTAGATTATTAGGTCAAAGTTCACTACAAAAGAAATTTGATCAACAAGAATAAGTGGTTGTTTGTTTATTTCTAGGTTTGGTCAATTGGTTCTCTAGCGATCTTTGTGTTCTTCTCAATTTTGGGTCTCATATACAACCTCGTTTTGTAGATGTCATTAAAAAATAACCATTCATTCATGCATGCTTGATATGTAAATTGTTGTAGTTTGCACATTTCAAGATGTTATGGTATTCTATCTCCACCACCTCCTTATAGAATAGGCATGTTCTTATTTCCTATTGTTTGTTACGTATAATTAATTTATTGATCACATGCCTAACATGATGGATATAGTCCTCAACTAGATAATTAACAAGTTTGTTTTCTCATTATTGTAACTATTATGTATGTCTTGTTGTCATGTTCCCATTTGGAGTTAAACTCTTTAACATAGTAAACTTTCTTTGGATGAATTTGTTTTGTCCACATGGTAGTTGTAATTTTTTCTAGAACTTATTTTTCTATTTCTTTATTAGTGTTTGGACACACTTGTTATTCAATGTCTCATTTCATTCAATTACTATTTTGTTTCATTCGTGTGTTATTCCTTCAACGTACTTCCTCCTCCATTACCATTCTAGGACAACTATGGTTCTCCATACTTGAAACATGTTTTCAATAAATTATTGGTTTTTGGAGTTATTCTTTACACCTCCAAGAAGAAAGTATCTACTTTTTCCAAAATAACCTTTTATAGAATCACAATTTTAATTTTGAGATTCCTTGTGAAATGTGTTTTTTGAATTCTTTGGACAACTATCTTCATTTGTGATTTAACATTCTACTCCCCTATACTTCACACTCGTTAAGGAATGTTGATATGACCAGAAATTCAAAAAGAATTTTCTTATTTTTTTAATGCTATAATTTAGTATTACTACATAACTTTTGTAATAAGTATGAAGCTTTCCACCATCTGGTCTCAATTTTAACTTACAAGTCTCCTACTTAAGCTTATAATTGAAATTGATCCCAAAGTACTTGTATTATTCCACTATTTCCAACAAGTTTTTTTCAAAAAGAAAATAAATGTCAACAGTTGGTTGGCCTAGCGGTGAAGCTCAATGGTTCTCATTGAGCCCACCAGGGTTCAAATCTCGCTGAGCGCATGCCTAACGAGAAGACGTCTTCGAAAGGGATGAGGTCGGGATCGTGCCCCGAGCGACTTTGGCGGAATGGATACCCCTCAGACCTTGGCTCTAAGCTGAAGAGAAGCGATTAATAAATGATTATGAATAAATAAATAAAAAAGAAAATAAATTGCTTCATTTTTCTTCTTAACAAAAAGGTAATCACTTTGGTTTTGCTAGTGTCAACTTACATCTAACCTCTAGCAAAATTATTTTGAGGCACTCAAATGCTCTAATGAACCATTAACAACTTTTGCAAAGTATGGAATCATTGGCCCATAAGAGTAACTTAACAATGTATTTTGCAAGTTGAATTATTGTACCCTCACAATTATGTTTAACCACTCTTCAAGTTTAGAATGTATAACCCAAACAAACATTAGGTAGAGAGGGAAGCCATGTTTGACACTAATATTACTTTCATAGCATCCTAACATTATATCTCTTGTTCTAATTTTTGTTCTAACATGCTTATAAAGCCTATAAATTATCACCCTATATTTATCTATAATTTCTAAGCTCCTCCATCTTTGTCCAATGCTTTCCTATGCACCATTTTAAAAGTTTTTTTAATTAAAAAAAAAGCAACAAAAAGCTTCTTCTCTTTGAGTGCCTTATATTTTTCAATCAAGATCCAATGGGTTCAATGGAGTGATCAATAATAGAATATCTTGGTCTAAAACCTTTTTTATTTGTTTTTCATTTTTTGTCAAATTCCTAATTCTATACTCTACCATGCTCCTAAAGAAAAATTCCTAAAAGAGGGCTAATTGTAACCATGTGATAGTTAAATGGATTATTAATACCTCTTCTTTTATAGAGATTAACAATGTCACTAATTAGTGTCCACTCTATTAGGAATCCATATTGGGTTATGTTGGATTCATAATTCATTTGATGTGTGATGTAAGGGTCTTTACTCCCCAAGTCAAAAATTTAGTTTGATGTCCTCATATATTTTGTGTTATACCTATTGGTAATGGAGCCTGATCTTGTTAAAGGTCTGATTTTTTGGGGTGTTTTCGTAGTCATGTTTCAAGCCCATCCCTTTCTAGGGGGAAGAGGGGAGGTTAACCCCCTTCAAGATTTAGGGGGTTATCCAGGTAGCTACGTATTTAAATTGTAAAATTTTGTATTTTACATGGTAAATTTAGATTATTCATCATTAGATCATAAATCTAATGATATGGATTATGTTGGTTTTTCTTTCTCTAGAATGCAAAACTCTTTTACGAGACTATTGTATAATGGTTATGTATGGCATGTGGATATTGTGATAGAGAGAAGATAAAGTTGTAGCTAATGTGTTGTAAGTTGTATCCCTTCATTTTATTGGATAAATACAAAGGAAAGATCAGTTGTTTCTTTGTAGACGTAGTCCACATGAGGTAAACCATGTATATTTATATATATGCATTTTTGTTACTATAACTCATGGTGATGATGATGAAGACCGACTAAGATCAAAGGTATACAAGATTGTGGAATGATTAGATCAGTTATTATCTTGTCATTTATGTCAAGCAATTGATATCTAATTTATATTGTGTTGCCATATCATTCAGCGTATGATGTAAATTGAATGAGTTAAGAAGAAGAAGTGAAATGTTGTGAAGATGAAGAACTTAATTGGGTAACTGATACAAATCAAATAATGGTAAGGTTATGTTGATATAATTTTTTCCTAAAAAACATTTGATTATATCACGTCGGTAAAGAAGATTAGTCAAATTGGTAAGCAAAACAGTTTGGCTACCGAGCAAAAAAAGTCACTTGGTAAAAGGAAAGAAAGTTTTGGTAAAGGCAAAGGAACTCAAGACACCAAGCAGAAGGTTTTAGTTACCAAGCGGAGTTAACTGAAATTCAGAGTGAGCCACTAAGCAAGGAACATAAATTAAATACAAGGAAAAGAATGGCATTTTATGATGAGCTATGATGAGCTGGAAGATTCTCATGATAAGGAAGAGTTAGTTGAAGAGATCTACGATCATGAAAATTCAAGGTGATGATATATGGCACAGATCTAAGTGGAAAAAAGAGAAGGAACAAGTTCCAAGAAAGTTCAAGTTTCGAGGAGATAATAAAACATTTTACTGAGATCTAAATTCATTGAATTAGTGTATGAAGTGAATTGGACGGATGAGATTAATCAAAGGAAAATGTAATAAAGGAGATTAAGAGGCAAAACAAAGTCTATATAAAGGATGAATTTGTATGAACAAATGGTTGGCAAAGTTGAAGGGTTAATAAGTCGCTGACTGATGTAGTGAAGAAGAAAAAGATGAATTCTGAGTCAAAAAGCTATATTTGATGAAGTGTTGAAGCCAATGGAAAGTGACGGATTGAAGTAAAGACAAAGAGCACACAAGGGAATTGATTATAAAAAGATAGTTGCTAATTTACAGGTCAATTTATTCACTGTTTCTTATTAACATCTGTAACAGAAAAATCTCTTAACCGAGTGGACCTAATAGTCTTATTGTAAAATCCTTGCAAAAGGTAACATTCTAAAGAGTGTTTGAAGTCCTTTAACTAGGACACTCCTAACAGGGTGAATATCCTAACAGATATGAGGCAAATCCCTTAACCGGGTCACATTTAACAATGTGTATTATAATCTTTAACCAGATTGGCTTTTAACCGAGCTTCCTTCAAAAGAGTGAATTATTTAGTGGGTGACAATTCCCACAGTGGTTTTTCCCAAATTAGGTTTCCATATTAAATATTGGTGTTATATGTGTTGAATGATTATTGTGAATGTTATTATTGATTGATAAAGTTAATTTACTATTAATGTTTAGTATTGAAGTGTGTATGACCGAGTTAACACCAAGTTAATCAGAGAAAGTTTTTAAGGTACAAATAATCAAGGATTACTAATTCACCCCCCCCCCCTCCATAATCCAACAATTGGTATCAGAGATAAGTACTCTAAAGAGATAAGTTTGAAAGACTTAAGTAAAAGATCTGAAGATGTATAAGAGAGAAATACCTAAGCTAAACAAGGAAATTTTCTCTACATGGAAAAGCAAAATGAGATTGTACCTATCTAGAAATGGAGATTCTGCACTCAATCTTTTGGATAATGACTATACTCCACCTCCTCTTAGACCTATGATGGTTGATTAGAAGAGAGAAAAGTAGGAACACATCTCGATAATGATTGAAATTGCTTCATCCTTGACCGATGTTGAATTCAATGATGTTAAGGACTGCATTGCTGCAAAAGAGATGTGGCTTAAGCTTACACTTATTTATGGAGGAGACATGCATGTACAAAAAGCAAAGATTGACGGTCTCAGAGGTAAATTTGATGAAATGAGAATGAAAGATGAAGAGAATATTGTTCAATATAGTTTTAGAATCAAGGAAGTTGTTAGTGACATCAGAGGTGTGGAACATTAACTGGTGAAGAAGTGGTAAGTAAAATTTTGAGAACTCTTTCATCCAAGTATGTTATTCGGGTATCTTCTATTCAGGAACTGAGATCCATACTGAATAACATTGTTAATGTTGATGCCTTAATTGGTAAGATGACTGCATTTGAGCTTAGTAATTATGATAAAAGTCTACCGACTATTGAAACAACCTTCAAATCATCTTTAAGTATTGGTAGTTAAAGAAGAGAAAGAGAGATTCACAATAGTTCATGTGGAAGTGAATATGACAGTATCCTAATCGAAGAGAAAGAACAAGAAGAGTTGGAAGCACTGCTGGCAAAGAGGCTACCGAGAGGTAAAGGAAAGTATAAAGGTAAACTATTTTGACAATGATAGGAATGATAAAAGTGATAAGAAGGAGAACCAATACTGAAGGTTTAGATATTACAAGGATAAAGGAAATAATTCATGCTACCTAGCTAAGGAAGGAGTAACTAATGATAAATCTGATGACACAAAAGAAAATGTGGAAGTTGTCTATGTTGCTATGAAGGATGATTCAAAAGAAGAGAGGTATGAAGATGAAAAATCTCTCATTTTTCATGTTAGAAAAATTGACCCATGGTTAATTGATAGTGGATGTTCACATCATATGACTAGTGACATTGATAAGTTTGAGAACCTAGAAGAGTATGATGGAGGATTTGTTAGTTTGGAAATGATGCTCCATGTTCTATTAAAGGAAGAGGATCCATTATACTAAATAAAAAGATCAGATGTGATGATGCTTATTGGGTTCAAGGAATAAACTAAAATTTGTTAAGTGTTGCACAATTGAACAACACTGGTCATCGACTAGAATTTCAAAACATAAAAGTGAAGGTCTATGGTGTTGATGGAGATTTGATTAGAATCGATGAACAATCTAAAGGTAACCTATTCTACCTTGATATTGTTGCAAAGAGTTGCTTGTTTGTTAAAGTTGAAGATGTATGGATATGGCATAAAAGAATCTGTCATGCAAATTTTGACAACATGATTAAGGTGAGCAAAAAGAATAGAGTAAGAGGTCTATTGAAATTAAGAAAACCTGATAAAGTGATGTGTAAGGAATGTTAGATTTAAATCAAGTTTCTCAAGCAAGTCTTACTCATCTAATGGTATTTTGGAATTAGTTCATATGGACCTTTGTGGTCCTATGAGAATACAAAGTTATTATGGAGATTGATATTTCATTTTATTTGTTGATAACTATTCAAGAATGATGTCGGTAATGTTTCTAAAAGAGAATTCTAATGCATTCCAAATGTTTAAATAGTAGAAGGCTAGAGTTGAAAAGGAAACATGTAAACAACTTAAATGTTTAAGATTAGATAGAGGTAGTGAATTTATCTCTAATGAATTTATTGTCTTGTGCAATGAAAATGGAATCAAAAGACAAGTATCTGCACCGAGGACTCCACAATAAAATGGCATAGCTAAAGAAGGAACATATCAATAGTTGATTGTGGTAGAACATTGTTGATTGACAAAGAGGTTGCACAAACATTTTGGAGAGAAGCCATTAGTACTGTTGTCTACACACTCAACTAAGTATAATTGAAGAAAGGTACCAATAAGACCCCTTATGAACTCTATTATGGGCTTACATCGAATGTTAGTTACTTTAAAAAATTTGGAAGTAGGTGTTACATACTAAAAGATGCTAGGAATGGAAAGTTTGATTCTAAAGGAGATGAAGGTATATTCTTAGGATATTCATCAACGAGCAAATCTTATAAATATTTGAATAAGGCTACTAACAAAATTGTGGAAAGTGCAAATGTGAGGGTTGATGAATTTATAGAAAGAAATGAAGAAGATAGCAAAAAGTAACCATAAGATTATCAAAGATTTGTATATGTAAAGGATAGCATTTTGGGCACTCCACCTAGGCTACAACAAGAAGAAATCATGAAGCAAGTTGAGCCTCTACCAAGAGATGAAAATGTTAAAGAATAGTCTACCGAGCCTATTTTAGCAAAATATGTGAGAAGACACCACTCGTCGAGCAAAATTATCGGAGACAAGAATGTAGGAGTCATGACAAGAAGTAAGTTGAAAGATAATACATGTTTGATTTCTGAATTTGAGCCAAGATTAGCTAAGGATGCACTTGGAAATGAAGATTGGGTTAATGCAATGAAAAAAGAGATTGATCAGATTGAAAATAACAACACATGGTCACTAATACCGAGACCTAAGGACAAGAATGTAATTGGAACAAAGTGGATTTTCAGGAATAAACTCAATAAGAAATGAGACGTGATAAAAATAAAGCAAGATTAGTCTACAAAGGGTATGCACAAGAAGAAGGTATTGACCATGGTGAGACACTTTCCCTTGTTGGTAGATTAGAAGGTGTAAGAATTCTACTTGCATATGCTACCTATAAAGGATTCAAAGTTTATCAAATGGATGTTAAGTCTGCATTTTTAAATAGAATTCTTGAAGAAGAAGTCTACAATGAACAACCAGAAGGAGTTTTTGAGAAATCTAACAAAGACATGGTATGCAAACTACACAAGGATCTATATGGTTTGAAGAAAGCACCTTGAGCATGGTATGAAAGACTACACTCATATTTAATCAAGATTGGATTTTAAAGAAAAAATAAAAACAATAATTTGCATCTGAAATGTGATAGTACTGATAAGATTTTGATTTCTAAATTTTTTGTTGATGATATTATATTTGGAGGAAATGAGTTAATGTCTATATCATTTACTAAAAAGATGAGAAAGGAATTTGAGATGTCCATGATAGGAGAGATTAAATTCTTTATTGGACTACAAATTCAACAAGCTAAATATGGGATCTACATAACACAATCAAAGTATATCAAGGAGATCTTAAAGACATTCAATATGGAAGAGTCAAAACCGGTTGGAACATTGATGACTACTGGTTATAAATTGTCAAAGGAAGATGAGACAAATGAATATAATGAAACATTTTACCAATTAATGATTGGTAAACTACAATATGTTGTACATAGTAGAATTCATATTGCACATTCAGTTGATATTGTTGCCAGATTTTTTTGCCAATCCAAACGAGACACGCATGTCTGCATTGAAAATAATATTTAGATATATGAAAGGGACTAAAGATTTTGGTCTTCTATACACAAGGAGGAGATTTTGATCTCAAGGTGTATACTAATATTGATTAGGCTAGAAACATTCATTGTAGAAAAAGAACAAGTGGCATAGCTTTCTTTTTGGGAGAAAGATTAGTGACATGGTTAAGTAAGAAACAAAGTTGTATTTCACAGTCTACTGTTGAAGTTGAGTATGTTGTTGTAGTTATGAATTGTTCAAACATAGTGTGGATCAAACAATTACTTGAAGGTATGCAAGAAGAGATTAATGATCCAATTACTATTTTCTATGATAATACTAGTGCTATTAACATATCAAAGAATCTGGTGATGCATTCAAAGACAAAGAGGATTTCTATCAAGTATCATTACTTGAGAGAGCAAGTTCAAGACAAGTATGTGATATTGGAGTATGTGAATTCAAAGGAGCAGATAGCTGATATATTTATCAAACCACTACTGAAGGATTATTTTGAGTATCTCTGAGGTAAATTAAGGGCCCTTCCCCTATCCAATATTCACTAAGGCAAGATGCATGCTCCATCAATTCAGAATTTCATTAGAATATCTATTTTGTGAGTTGATGCTAGTGTTCACTCTTTGGGTGATGCCTGAAGTTGTGAAAGATGTTTATGTCTGCAATGGGAAATTAGTACATTTGAGGTATGATTTACTACCTAAGAAAAGTTTTCAGGAGTATGTGTCTTTGGCATTACTGCCAAAGAGGGAGAATGTTTCTATAGATTGCTAAGAGGGAGAATGTCTGAAGAAGTTGCAAAGAGGGAGATGAAAATGTATTGAAGGAGAAGATTGTTACTAATAGAGGGATAATATGTACAAGATGAAGAGATAAAGATCAAAGGGAGTAAAGGACAAAGACAAGTCAGTAAGTGTTGTCATCATCAATTGATAGTGAAGTGTTGTCATCAATGCCAAAGAGGGAGATTGTTACTATAATTGATGGTGATGATGATGAAGGTTGACTAAGATTAGAGGTATACAAGATTGTATAATGATTATATTAGTTATTATCTTGTCGTTGATGTTAAGAAATTGATATCTTATTTGTATTGTGTTTCCATATCATTTAGAGTATGATATAAGTTGAATGAGTTGAGAAGAAGAAGAAGTGAAATGTTGCGAAGATGAAGAACTTGATTGGGAAACTGATACAAATCATACAATGGTAAGGTTAAGTTGATATAATTTTTTTCTTCCAAATATTTGATTATACCAAGTTAGTAAAGAAGATTAGTCAAGTTAGTAAGCAAAACAATTTGGCTACCAAGCAGGAAAAGTCACTCGGTAAAAGGAAAGAACGTTTTGATAAAGGAAAAGGAACTCAAGACACCGAGCAAAAGTTTTTAGTCACTGATAAAAGTTAATTGAAATTCAGAGTGAGTCATCAAGAAAGGAACAAAAATTAAATACAAGGATCAAAATGACATTTAATGATGAGCTATGATGCGTTGAAAGATTATGATGATAAGGAAGAGTTAGTAGAAGATATCTACGATCAAGAAAATTCAAGGTGATGATCTATGGTACAAATCTAAGTGGAAAAAAGAGAAGGAACAAGTTCCAAGAAATTTCAAGTTCTAAGGAGATGATAAAACATTTTACCGAGATCTAAATTCATTGAATTAGTGTATGAAGTGAATTGGATGGCTAAGATTAATATAAGGAAATGTAATAAAGGAGATTAAGAGGCAAAACAAAGTATATATAAAGGATGAATTTGTATGAACAAATGGTTGGCAAAGTTGAGGGGTTGATAATTCACCAATTGATGTAGTGAAGAAGGAAAAGGTGAATTATGAGTCAAAAAACTGAATTTCATGAAGTGTTGAAACCAGTGGAAAGTGAGGGATTGAAGTAAAGACAAAGAGCACTCATGGGATTTGATTATGCAAAGATAGTTGTTGCTTTACATGTCAATTTATTCATTGTTGCTTAATAACATTTGTAATAGAAAAAACTCTTAACCGAGTGGACCTAACAGTCTTATTGTAAAATCCTTGCAAAAGGTAACATTCTAAAGAATGTTTGAAGTCCTTTAACTAGGCCACTCCTAACAGGGTGAAGATCCTAACAGATCTG